>JASVEL010013771.1:0-176889 GCA_032618575.1 Nicotiana noctiflora | reverse complement strand
CACCATAAAAATATAGTGGGTTCGACCTCAATCAAACCAGGACTCAGGCCAAGTGCCTTCGCCATCAAAACCCCAGCACAGATCTTATTGGTGTCTTTATTGATCCATTCAGATTAGCACCGCTGGGCGTTGATGAAAATTCCGAATGAAGCCCATGTGCCGGATAAGATCACCGTGAACCATCTTGAGAAGATAGCAAACAAGATTTTCGAGGTTAATAGGGTTACATTTTCTAATGATGAGCTGCGTTTGGAAGGTACTGAGCATAATAGAGCCCTTTACCTCATAGTGAAGTGTGAAGACTTTGTGGTTACTCGAGTGTTGATTGACAATGGGTCAAATATGAACATTTGTCCTCTTTCCACCTTAGAAAAGTTTAAAGTGGTAAGTGAGAGGATCCACAAGAACAACATCTGTGTACGAGGGTTTGATGGAGGAGGAAAGGACACGGTTATGGATATCGTGTTGGAACTGACAATGGGACCAATTGAATTCACTATGGAGTTCCAAGTGCTCGATGTGGCTATTTCCTACAATATTTTATTGGGTCGGTCCTGGATTTATGCCGCAAAAGCAGTGTCGTCTACCTAGCATCAGTTGGTCAAATTTGAATAGGAGCGGCAGGAAATTGTGTTCCATAGGGAGGACAATTCTTGCAATGCCATTATGCCTTTCGATGAAGCTAAGGATGACAAAGGTTTGTGGGTGTACCAAGTATTGGACATAGTTTCAGTTGATAAAATTCTGGTAGGAGAATATATTTCTAGGCCCAAGGTAGCTGCTGCATCTGTCATGGTGGTGTCGGAGATGATAAAGAATAGATTCTTGCCCGGAAAGGGTTTGGGTGCTTCATTGCAGGGCATCATACAACCAGTGTCTCTTCCCGGAAATCTGTATACTTTCGGGTTAGGCTTCAAACCCATTGCTGTTGACATAAGGCGAGCCAAAAAGATGAAAAAGAAAGCATGGACCCTTCCAAACCCCATTTCTCGCCTTTCCCATTCCTTTGTCCGGCCTGGTACTAAAAGGCGCCCAGCAACGACAATGCCTAATTCTGTGATGATAGAACCCGAAAAGGAGCTGATCGAGAGGTTCGAAAGGTTATTTGATGAGATAAATATGTTGGAGGCAGGCGGAGGTCCGAGTAAAGCTGATGTGCAGTTCGTGGCATCCCATGAAAAGCTTAATAATTGGGAAGCTACTCCTCTTCCTACCCGGAGGGAGTCATGGCAGTTAGTTTTGATTTTCTTTTGAGTTTAATCTGGATTATTTCCAAGGTTGTAATTCAGATGCTATCTTCCATCCGTTTGGATGAGTTAAACCTTGTTATCTTACAATTTTAATAAAGACAATCAATAAGTAGTTTGTGTTTGGCCGATTTGTTTGAATAGTATTTTTTACAAGCTCATTGTGTTTGATGAATCTTTTAAAAAATATTTTTAAGTATCAAATTATGAAAAAGGACAATAAAGGCTCAATTTGCAATTAGTATTATTTAGAAAATAAAAATAAATTTGAACATTTAGTAGAAAAGCATTAAATTAAAATATAAAGCGTAAAGCATTAATATAAATTAAAATTTCTAATTAATATAATATAGTTATTTCAAAGCAACAATATTGAGTGTTTGGTATTACTTATTATTTACATGATAATTTAAATATGTCAAAATGCATCATTCAAGATAAATTTAAAATCTACTCTTAAGAATAAGAGAAAGAGAATAAAAATTTGATTAAATAAAAAAGATAATAAATGTATAGTGAAAAAAGGAAAAGAAAAAAAAATTAAATTAGCGAGGGATAATTTCAAAAATATAAATTTATTCTAAGGTTATTTTTGTCTTGAATAAATTAACTTTCTGCTTCTGCTTTTTGGAAGAAGCTAGAATTTGTAGCTTCTCCTCAGAAGCAGAAAAAATGCTTATGCTACTAAGAAGTACTTTTTTATTTTGGCCAAACACGTTAAAAATGCAACAAGTATTTTTTTGGCCCAAAAAGTACTTTTGGCCTCCTAGAAGCTTGGCCAAACAGGCTCTAAGTTACCAGCTATAGCCATCAGCCCACAATATTTCATTCAGCCCTTACAACTAGCTTCCTCTCATCTTGTCCTACACTAACTTACCACTAGTAAACTTGGTAAACCATTTTTAGTTATGCAAAATATTCTTTTATTTTTAAATGAATCTTTTTATGATTGTTTGGATAAAAAAAGGATCATATATTGAAATCGGGATTATTTTTGGGCTTGATGATTGTTGAAAACTATTGAAGTCTTGTGTCATCCCACCTGCGGTGGGATTGTCCGCAGGTGCGAGGGGGATCATCAAAGAAGCAAAGAGGTATAGCTAGGGAAATGGTCATAGGTGCAGAGTATGGCGCACTGATGCGCATCCACAGAAGTGGAGAAGGCACCGCATATGCCGAATTTGGGCCTTTGCTACTGGACCGCAGGTGCGATCGTACGCCACAGAAGTGGGCTCGCAAGAGTGATCAGTGCTTTGCAGTAGTGGATTTGACTGGGCTTAAGTGGAAGCCGCACGTGCGATGAAATTTTCGCTGGTGCGGAATCGTAGGTGAAATTGTTTGGCCGCAGGTGCGATGGTGGCTAGGCATAATGCTTTGTTAAGTACGGGATTTGGCTAACTCTTCTCTCATTTTTTCTTGGTTGAGCGATCTTTGGAGCTCTTGAAGAGTATATTTCAATCATCCATTGTAAGATAATTAAGTTATTCCCGCATTGTAAGTTAAGTTCATGAATTTCATAAGGATTTAACATGGAAAATTGTGAAAATTGTATGTTTTTTCAAGAAAAATCTGGAATTGGTATTTTTGTATTTTGACCACGAATGAATAAATTATATATTTGAGTTCGTGCTGTCATGTGTAACTTTCACCTTTAAAAATTATATATTTGAGTTTGATGCAGACGCGGCGAGATAAGGGTGGTTAAGCGCGTGCGACGACATAAGGGAGGCATTTCATTGTGATGCACATGCTGCGATGTAAGGGTGACAATACTGATGATGTTATGTGATATTTTGTGGGATTTCCTTTTATGTTGTTCATGTGTTGGAATAGAAGTAATATTTTATTCACATACTTCTTTCTTAAATGTTCCCGTTTTGTGTTTTATGAGTTGTTAGTTGATTTAGATACTATCACATGCCCCATTTCAATTGATATTTTTGATAAATAGTGGTTATTCTACATTGAGTTGCTACTATACGCTCTACGAGATTGTTGGTATTTGTTACATTATGTTGTCATTTTTTTTGATATATTGCACATGTTATTTAACTAGTGAGTATCATGACTTGAACCTCGTCACTACTCCATCGTGGTTAGGCTTGATTAGTAAGTACCAACTGTGATATACTCATACTACACTTCTACACATTCTTCATATAGATCTAGGTAATTGAAATCGAGCTGATCATTTGAGAGACGTGCTTGAGCTTGGTGGAGACTTTAAGGTATTCCTATTATACCGTTCGCAGACCTCGAAGAAATCCTCTTTACTTTATTTTTGTTGTTGTTTATGTATTCCAAATAGTATTGTACTCTTCGAGAGTCAAGACTTGTTATGTATGCCATTTAGAGCTTATGACGCAGTATTATTATGTTTTGGAAAGTTGATTATTATGTCCGTGTTAAATTTAAAGTTGTTATATATATATATATATATATATATATATATATATCGTTATATGATAGGCTTACCTAATCTTAGACACTATGTGCCATCACGATATCTATGGTGGAATTTGGGTCGTGATAATTTTGAAAAAACTTTTATCAAGAGAAAAATAGATATTTGAACCCTGATTAGAAGTTGGATTTGGATGAAACTTATATATTTGGACTCGTGTTGGAATGGGTGATCGGGATTTGTAACTTCCAGGAGGCAAGCCCGTGTTGACTTTTTGATAGTTGATAAAAATTGGAGCTTTACTACTTGGAGTCGATTTTTATAGTCGTGCTTGGTGTTATCAATTTTCTTTTGGCGTAATACATGTGGAGACACTTAAAGTTGGCACCATTTTTCATTTAGATACCTAAACTGAAGGTTGTTCCTATTGAACACTTATACTACACTAAATTTGTTTCAATTAGATACTTTTTGCTAAGTTGGCACATAAAGTGAGCTTCACCTAAAATAGGCGCGTGAAGAGCCCAAAAAATAGATTTTATCTTCATTTTTTTCTTTTTCTTTCTTCTTCTTCTTTTCTCTCCATCATTGTATCCTCCACTTCCACCATTGTTGTGCCTCTACCATTAATTTAGCTCGGAAGTTTGAACCAACAACCATCTCAGTTGATTGAAAGCGAAGTAGGACCATATTCTTCATTTGAAGTCAAAACACCATTAATGGGGTCTTTAAGAAATCTTGAAAGTTTAAAATGGGGTATTTGATTTGATGAAAATTTGAGAAATTAATATTGGGGTTGTCTTCAAGTTTTAGTAGGAAATCTTTAGTTGAAGTTATAATAAGTTTGGAGAAGTTTCTCTTGAAATTTTGGATTAAAATCGTGGTTGGAACAATAATAGACATAAAGATAGTGAAGAACACCAAGAACACTAAGAACACCATTAATGTGGTCTTTAAGAAAGTTTGAAAGTTTAAAATGGGTTACTTAATTTGATAAAAAATTGAAAAATTAATATTGGGGTTGTCTTCAAGTCTTTATAGAGATTATTTAGTTGAAGTTATAACAAATTTGGAGAAGTTTCTCTTAAATTTTGGATTAAAATCGTGGTTGGAACAATAATAGACATATAGATAGTGAAGAGCACCAAGAACACCAATGTGCACCTTTTTTTCTTTTCTTTTGTTAATAATGTGTCATTTTATGATTGAGTATAAATTAAAGTTTTTTTTTCTTTTTGAGAATGTCATTTTCTGATTGGGTATATGCTCATTTTTTATTGTCATTCACCATGACAGCCGCGAGTGCATTGCACACACCTCGTAAATTTGGCTAATTGTCAAAAAAGTATCTAATTGGAACAATTTTGGTATAGTATAAGTGCTCAATAGAAACAACCTTCAGTTTAGGTGTCTAAATAAAAGATGGTGCCAACTTTAAGTGTCTCCACATGTATTACGCCTTTTTTTGCTAGATTTGACTCGTTTGGAGGCTGATTCAAGAGGTCACAGTATTTTAGAGTATTGATTTAACTTGTTTGAGTAGCATCTGGCCTCATATTGTCTGAGGTAATAATCCTTAGGCTTGTGTCGTATTCATTGAATTGTGTGTTGTGATATGACATATATTCGAGGTGACGAGCACACATGTAGGTGCTATGTATGAAAAATAATCGGATTAGATTTTAAGTTTCTACTATGTCTTGATTTGAATGTGGCCTCTCTTTGATACATGTATAATATATTGTATGACTACACGAGCTTACCCTTTTCATGCTAAAGATCATATTTTAGGATTTTCATTTCCTAAACTGATCAAGTTGGGCATTTATGGGATCATTACTAAATTGATTTGACTGCAATCATGCTTTATTTGTTGAAACTTCATCCGTATTTATTTATTTATTTTCATGCCATTGTGCACTTTGTTGATAAACTGTGAGCGTAGGTCTTTTGTAAATGATTTACCTTATTGCATTATTGTGATTTTGACACATGTGAACATGTTAGGCGGATTGTTTGGGTGTTGACCCAAGATTTTGTCGTGCAAATATGATTGATATTGCTATTGCATCGCGTGTGGAGTGACTAGTAAGTGTGGAGCGATAAGAGCGGATATTGCTATTATGTCTGGTGCATAGCGATAAATGCAAATATTGCTATGGTGTTGGGTGCAAAGCGATAAGGGCGGATATCACTATTGTATCACGTGCAGAGTGATAAGGGCAGATATTGCTTTTGTATCCGGTGCGAAGCGGAAAAGATAGATATTGCTATTGTGTTGAGGCGCAACGTGATTGTAAGGTCCCGTAAAACTTCACCAAGTATTTAAGATTTATGGTGCCAAAGTCAAGCTATGATGTTCAGAAGGTTGTAGAAGCTTATCATGATATGGATATGTGGATTCGGCGATACATCATGAAATGGGTAGAAAAATTGGCAGGATAGGGAGATTCTGGATTAGTTATACGGACTCGAGTCTATTTGCTGTCCGTAGAGTCATCGCGGATTGAGGTAAGAGCAACCAAATTTCGAGGGTTATTTCACGGTGGATTATGAGGACTGCATAGCTGTTTCGTGGATCGCATATCCATTGTGGAATCGGTTGGGGCACCTGGTGAACAATTGAAGGAGAATTCACAGTTCAATGTGGATCGCAGAACCATTTGTAGATCATGAATTCGCCGCAGACTTGTCCAGTTCCAACTCAAAATCTGTAGGGCCATTTCATGGACCGCATATATGTTTCACGGTCCTTTTCGCAATCTCAGACTTGACATCGGAGGGGCATTAATGGAAAATTTCTAACCCAATTCTACAATAATAACAACAACTATCCAGTGTATTCCCATAAAGTGGGATCTGGGGAGGGTAATACGAACACATGCCTTATCCCTATACGAAAGGGCAGAGAGGCTGTTTCCAATCGACCCCGGCTCAAGAGAAAGGGAAGAGAAAGAAGAGGAGAAAGGAAATGCCCCATATTATTTTGAAGTGAGGGCATCAATTTCGAGATAAATGGAAAAGCTCCAAGGCTTCCGTTAACGTATAATGCATGTAATATGTGCTATATGTAAAAATATGTCAATTTTTTAAGCACGTATTTTGGTCTCTTGAATCCAAAAATTGTTACTCAAGTTCCGAACTTGTGTGTAGAAGGTCCCGTTAGAATTAAATTGTATTTACAAAAATACTTCCATCTCATGTGTATCAAAATATATATTTTTATAATTTTCAGATTGAAACAAGTAAAAAAGTAGATTATTTTAACTTGACTAAACTAAGAAACTTTAAAATTGCAAGTGATGTTTTAAACTTATTTTTGTGAGAAGATATTTATTATTCAATACATTAGGTACCTATAATAATTTAAATTGATTTTAAATATTTGATAGTAATTTTAATTTTCAGCAGATACATGCATATAGATATTATTAGCGAATAAAGTTTATTAAATATTTGTATACTTATTTAAAATTAAATAATCAAAATACTTATTTTTAAAGTAAAAAATATATAAAACTGTCTAATAACTACTTGTGTATTGTGAAAACATAACGTGTGAGCCCTAAACCTAATTACGATACTACCCCTTTTTATTCTATATAAAAAGCGTAGGCACTAAACTCCGCCAGTAGGGTTTGGAGCTCACATCTCTTCAATACAGAAGAAGCCGCCGCCGGACAAAGCAAGATTTGAAACCTAGCAATGGTTTGCCCTAAGCACTTGCTGTTTTTTCTCTTCGCTAATATACTGCTAAGATTATTGTACTGATCAATGTTTTGGAACTTATTTTCTTATTTTTGGTTGTTGGATCTCAGTCGCTCGTTGCAAATGAAGAATTTCAGCACATTCTTCGTGTGCAAAACACTAACGTCGATGGGAAACAAAAGATAATGTTCGCTTTGACCTCAATCAAAGGTATCGGTCGTCGTTTCGCCAACATTGCCTGCAAGAAAGCTGATATCGACATGAACAAGAGGTTAGCCCCTTTAAACTGGCTGTTGTTTAGCTCTCACTGAAGATTCCTCAAGTGTATTAAATGTCCGTTTGTACTGGTGTTAATATTTTCCCCTTTTAGCTTATTGCCTTGTTAAAGATTTCACCTTTTTATACTATTGATTCGACAAAGAAAAATTAGTTTCGTTTGCTGGTTTTTAGATGTATGTTGCTTTTTAGCTTTTCAAAGATTAATTGGTGTTTTATTTTGTAATTATTTTTGTCTTGCATTATTGTGTAAAATTAATGCAAAGATGTCCCTTCCACTGCCTTGAGTTAAACATTAACCATCAATTTAAGTTAAGTTATAGTCATGAATAAAGATGATAGAATATATTTTGCCTAGAGCCTGTTGTCGCTTTGTTGTTTCTTTGGGACCGAGAGTGATTATCTAAGTGTAGAACAGAATGCGTCTTTTAGCAGGGAATATGAACTAGCATATCTTTAATTTTTTTTATCTCTCCAGTCTCTAGTATATAGCATGTGCAATGCCTTTTAAGACATTTTTAACAGTTTCAAGCGGGAAAAATTTCCACCCCCTTTTCTTGCTAGCAAAAACAGTCTTGTTTGTGCTTACCTATCCAAAGAAATTTTGGCAGAGGATTAAAGATCTGTGGCTTTAGCTTTAGAATTTTCTGTGCATTGTTCTTTGAGATTTCTGTAGAGGTTGATTTCATCTGTAGTTTGTTGGGCATGGTACGACGTAAGGTATGCGTACACATTATCCCTCGACCCCACTTTGTGGGATTTTACTGGTTGGTTGTTGTCGTTGTTGATGAGGGTAAAACAGGAGTTAACAATCCTATAGTTTTTTACTGCTTTATATTTATTTCTTGAAAAATAACCCGAGTTTGCTTTTATGCTCTGTTCTGTAGGGCGGGTGAACTTACTGCTGCAGAGCTTGACAGTGTGATGGTGGTTGTTGCAAATCCCCGTCAATTCAAAATACCTGATTGGTTTTTGAATAGGCAGAAGGATTACAAGGATGGAAAGTTTTCACAAGTTACCTCTAATGCTCTTGACATGAAGCTTAGGGATGATCTCGAACGCCTGAAGAAGATCAGGTAGTTTGCCATTCAATGCTTTTGCTGTTTAAGTATTCCTCTTTGTCTTGGGTAATCAAAAGATGGTGAATTCTCACTTGTAGTTCTCAACTAAGGAAAACATATGGTCGAAGAGTAGTAGTTTCCTAAACCTTGCTTCGCTGTGTTTGCTTTTTATTTTTTCATCTTTTTTAAATTTATATTATCTGATGGTTACAGGAATCATCGTGGTTTACGTCACTACTGGGGTCTCCGAGTGCGTGGCCAGCACACAAAGACCACAGGGCGCAGGGGGAAGACTGTTGGTGTCTCCAAAAAGAGATAAATCATCTACTTGCCAGTTTCAGTTTGTTATGTGCTCTCTCTTTATGTTCTCCGGGCTATATATGTTTAAGATATTTTAGGGGATTTTGCGTTGGTATGCTTAAATTTCTTTTCCGTTGGTGGATTACAGTATAATTTTGTTCGATAGTGACGAGGATTTCTCTGCTTTATGATCTTGGTTTTACAGATTGCTCTTGAATTATTAAATTGAGTGAGTAGTTCCTTAAATGTACTCTGTTCTTTCAACTGTTTGAATGATGGGTTGGGGGGTCTGAATTTGAGCAGGACAATGTTGTTTCTAGGTTAGTCCCAGCACTCACTATCTATTAGTAAGACTAGTAATAAGAGCATACAGTACTGAATGATTACCTCGGTGTGACTTAAATCTATTTCAGTAGAGAGCTCTTTGGATGCTTTGATCTACTCCAGGAATGTTTCGGTTAAACCATGCAGACCAGGGCTGATATTTTGATACTCGTAGGATATACCCAGGTAGCATTGTCGAGTGTATGAACTCATAGGGATCCTGAAGTGTGTTGAAAGGCCCTACAAACTCAAGCCCGAGAGCTTCCATTCCAATCAGGTAGGGGAATTTGTGCTGGTCTTCCCTTAGCAGAAGAGAATGCTAATCTATATTTTGGCTTCTCGTTGCTAGTGTATGATTTATGGGAATGTTTCTTTTCTGGGTGCTAAGTTATCTAAAAGTTCTGAAAATTTTTGGTGTTGATTTAAGCTTGACAATGATCAACAGCCATAGAACAGATATTATACGTTTGTGTGATGATGTGGACAACTAGCACTGTAATTAGGTTTTTGTCATTACAATGGGCTTTTAAGGTTAGCCCCCATTGTCCGTTGATGTTATATTTTTTAACGGGCCGTTGATGTTATTTATTAACTCTGCATGGGACGCATCTGGTTGTGACGGTAGTTTCTGAAATGGTGGTACCTTAACAAAAATGAAAAAATGTAGCAGTGAATTCTGGATTTTGTACAAAAAGCCTAGCAGGCAATGACGCACATTACTTCTATGCCACTGTAACGGAGCAACGTAAAGGCTTGTCAGAAATTTAGCTGGATAAATATTAACAGATGGGATGAACAACTAAAGATATGAAAAAAGAAATTGAAAACGTAGCAAAATGTTGGTACTAGAACGGATTCGCTTGGTCCGACCTACACAGGGCGGTAAAGTTTACGGCTTGTGAAGTAGTTGAAAATTAGTACTATACTTGTAAAGCATGTACTCTCGTTTTTATTTCTGCTGACTCATTTTAATTACATTTTAATTATAAAAGAACAAAGGAGAAAGGTGAAATATTCTGTAATGTTAGTTTGCCAGTTTGCCTAGCTAATACAATATTAGGTGCCATCATGATCCGGAAGGTGAGAAATTCGAATCATTATATTCACTTATTACTGAAGCCAAACGTTTAGATTTGAAAATATACCAATAGAAATCCGTCTACCATTAAACTTTTCTTAGACTATAAAAGAGGAACAACTAATTTTAATTTTATTAAGCCTTTATTAATTAAAAAAATGGTATTCATCATGTCAAGGACATTGACTTATATGCTCGTATAGGTGTTAGTGAGTAGTAAATATTGTATTATTCCTTTTTTTTCTTTCGAAAATATTATTAATTGACGCACTCTTTAATTTTTTGTAATTGATTGTGATTTTTTATTTATTTATTATAATTAAGTATAAGACGATTTGGAACTATTCAATTCAACTAATAGAGAAATGAAATACAATACCGAATTCAATTCAACTCATAGAGAAATGAAATACAATACCACTCGATTAAATGAATCACAAAATGCATAATTGTTTTCATTGAAAGAATTCTTTTTTTTCCTACTAATACTAGAGGTGCCTTGAAAAAGGGTAAAAAATGAAACAAAAATTGTTTCGTTTAAGAGAGTTGTTACGTTACCTTGTAATCCATCATATGTATAATTTTAACCATCTACCAATTTATAGCGATTTTTCGTGCATTCTTATTCAATTTCATTAACTCATAGTAACATCTTTTTAAGTTTTCTATAATTAAAATAAAAAATGAATCATTTTCTAACACTGTCTCATTCTCTCACATATTCTATTCCTATATTCATTTATTTATTTCTCCTGCATGATAGAGATATTCACCTTTTTCTTTTGCAAAAAATCATCAACGTAAAAATTACCAAATATCAAACAACCATTAAAATCAGTGGTAAGATAATTGTACCTTTAGACGGAAGAACCAATCTTATAAATAGACAAAATTCTAGGTAAGAAAGTATTTAACTTTCTAATCATTCATATGAGACAACAACACACGTAAGCACATTATTGCGTTTGTTTATGCATTTACCGATATTCGTACATTTTGTGAGATAATTCATTATTGATTATCAATATTATTGATATATAATTAATACTTTTCACCAAAAAGTACCTTAATGTAACAATTTAAAGGAAAAAAGAAAAAGCAAAGACAATATACAAGTATAAATTTGTATATTTAAAGAAGAAAGCTATAAAGAAAATACTTTTTATATATGTAAAATAAAGAAATTAACATTAGATTCTACACTTAGTTATAAATGTTTTTTTCCCAATTAGGCAATAACATTGGTAATATGAATATCTAAAAAGTAAAACTACCATGCTAATAAGCATAAATATATGAATATCTAAAAAGTAAAACTAACATATTAATAAGCACAAAGAACAAAATTTCAATTGAACAAAGAAGAAAGGGGTAATAGGAATGAATGGCATATTGGTTAGTCTCATATCTATGGTTGAGTGCATCTATTGGCCCAAAAGAAAAGTAAAAAAAAATAAAATCACAACCCATAAGCAAAATGTTAAAAATTGAAGAAGTGAATAATTCAAAATAACTACAAAGTGAGAACTACCTCCTCATTAACGAAATAAAAAACTTGAAATATAAAATCAGCCACATTGATAGAGTGTTAGAGGTTGATGCCGAGACAATAAATCTATTGCTGGCATATTGGCCTTGTAGGACCAATTTTCTTTTTCCACACACATAACTTTTGATTTCGCTACTCCATACGGCAAATTTTTATTTAGTACTCGATTGTTTTTATACGCACAAAGCAACTCAATAAAGAAAATTCAAGCAGAAGAAAATGAAAATTAGAGAGTAGAGTAAAAAATACCCAAAATTAGTAGCAGCGGAGGAGAACTTATTTCTTCATTAACAAAAACTAAACTGAAGTGTGATGCAGAGTTGATGCTGAGTGAGTAGAAAAAAGGAAGAAAAGATGCAATTTATAACACAATAAACAAATAAGGGTTACAGATTCCAAAAGTCACAACCCAAGATGCAATTTATAACAAATTAAACAATTGGGAGTTATAAACTTGAAAAATCACAATGAAGAAGAGGTGTGAGTTATGAATATAACTTTTTTAAATTAAGATAAACGGTAAATAAGATTCCTACAATATAAAAGATGCGACATCATCTTGTCAAATCCACCTTTATATATTTATTTAGATAGATATGTCCGCGCACTGCGTGCTACTGAAAAAAATTAAAATATAATTTAATATTTGTGATAAATGTCTCAATAGTACCCTGTATAAATAATCCATCTTTTTTTCATATATAGAAATACCTAATTAACCTAAATACTCCATAGAGTAAAATCGGAAGGAGATAAAATCCCTTTCTTGTTATATTTCATGAACCATGAACTAGCGTGGAGTTTAAGAAACATCAATAAAATTTTAAAAAATTATCGAGTTAATAACAAATGTAAATATTATCTCTCTTTTAGACAAGAAAAATAGCAAATAAATAAAATATACTTATTTTGATTTATAAATTTAGTTTTTTTTTGTTGCAAATAATCCAAGTGATGTATAGTTAATTGTTTATTATCAATGAATATTAATTAGGTTTTATCTAATTAAGAAAGTTCAAGACTAAGGAAAATAGAAAAGGGCCGACCCAGTTCAATACCCACTTCGTGGGTGTCTGGGGAAGGGAATACTCTAGGCAGCCTTCCCCCTGCTTTTGCAGAGAGGCTGATTCGAACCCGCGACCTGACACACCACGGCAAGCAAGCTTACCGCTGAGCCAAGCCGGCCCTTCCTAAGGAAAATAGAAACTAAAATTAAATAAAAGTTGCATAGATTCTTAAAACTACTAATTACACAGATAAATAAATTAAAGTATTGTTAGTTGTATATCGAGAGGTTAAAAATTTCTATGAGAAAAAATATATAGTCTTGACAAAAGATCATTAGGAAGACCTCCTCCTCTTAAGTTGCAACATAAATGTTAAAATTTCTATTCGTCAATTTATTGTATTATTCTGGTAGTTAAAGTATGGTTTCATAGGATACATTTAACTGAATAACCACAATATTAAATTAGAGATAATTACACACTTTAAAAAATAAAATTCACTAAGAATTCACATGAATATTTAATTTTTAATTAAAAAATATTTCAATAACACACTTAATAAAATAAGAACTGAAACAAACTATGTGTAAATCCTAACATTAGAATAATGAATATTATTTGCAAGTTGATTATGAACTTCACTAAGTTTTCAATCATTGATAGTATAACCCGAAAATAAAAAATACTTTTATCTCACAAAGTTAATAATTCATTATCGATTGATTTTTAAACTACTGAAAGCCTACCCCATTTACAGTGTTAGAATTTTTGATAGATAATAACCTATTACTACATGTGATTTTTTTAATTAGATTACATTATATGTTAACTTAAAGTTATCTACAAATTGTCAATGTCGTTGAGTAATGCCTAGTGAACTGAATGTTTGAAATGTTTTGGTACAACCTTCATAACACAAATAATGCTTTTACGATGATGGTGGTAAACTTATCTTTGTTCCTCAAGAAATGTCACGACGCAACACTTTTTCTTTGTGCGGTCATTCTTCTTTTGATTCATTCTTATTTGCCTTGGTTTTTTTTTTTTTTTTGAACACCAAAAATAAATAAATCTTTGAGTACTATGAAAACAAAGAAAAAATAACTTCAGAAAAGTAAACATGTTATAAATTTACGAAACCCATTTGAAAAAAATATTTAAGGAGTGTTAGAAAAGTAACAACTTCAGAAAAGGAAAAAACAATTCAAAAGAGTTAATTGAGGAAAAGAAAAAAAGGTAAAAAGAATCTATATATATATATAAAGTAGGGAAAATAAAAGAAGAGTTGGCATCTCTCTTTGCCCAAAGATCCTATTTATCTAATTTCTCATTTTTTAGATTTTTCTCATTCTTTTCCAATTTCATACTCTTTTATGCTTTCAATATGGTATTAGAGGAGTCTAAAGCCGTTTCTATTCTCTAATTAAATTTTCCTAATTATATACCTCCCACTCTTTCTCTTCTTCTACAGAGGTTACGTTTTGTATGGAAAAGACGTTGAAATATTTAAAGACCCTACTTTGTCAGTATTATTACATCTCAAGGTGTACATGTTATTTTCACTTTTTTTTTCTTTGTTCTTCTTCAATTTTTGTTTGGATTTGGTACTTTACGTCTTAGTGTATCATTCTTGCCTATGCCCACATTTGACTTGGTTCATTAGCGTAAGAGATGTTAATAAATTACGAGAGATTTTTTTAGGTGGTAGTTCTATCGAACTTAGAACTATATTGTTGGACAAAAAATTATATTTACATAATATTCTCATATTGAGTTTAAATTGTCCCATTTTCTATTGTTGTGAATAGAAAAGTTTGCAGGAAAAGAGAATGAATATGATTAGCATTTTTCATATTTGTACTAAATATTTTACTATTTCTTTAACTACAGATATACCATAAAGCTTCAGGTTAAAAACACGAGGACAAGAAGGAAGCCCATATCAGGATATTAAGCAAGTTTTATTACTCTTAATATGGTATTGTGAAATGTTTAGTTAATGATTCTAAGGCCAGGTAAAATTTTGCCTGATGTTTTTTATTTCTCTTGCAACTCTTTCTTTCCAGAATTAATTTATAGTTAAAAGTAAAGATTTATATTGTTGTATGAAAGTTCTCAACAAAAAGCAGACTCGCAATGAGAAATTGATACAAGTGTTGCTGCAGGCTTCAATAGTTTCTTTACCATTTTGCTTGCTCTTTCAAGGGTTTTCAAATGAGTTCAGGTATTTCTTTCTTATTTTTGGACATTTTCCCCCCTTTAATGTAGATGCACAACCAACAAAACCTTTTTCTTTAGCCGCTGGAACCATGGAGAGTAAAAACTCATTTTATATGAATATAGGATATTAATTATTCACAAAAAATTTATATGGACATAGAATACAAATTATTCACAAATATAACTTATGCATAGGATACAAATTATTCACAAATGTAACTCCTGCACGATCTACATCTCCTCACTTCTCCTGTATGACCCTTTCATTTGTATTTCAAAGTGACCGGTGGTTGGACTTTCAATTTAAGCTCTTGTGGATTCTTTTATCCTGACTATCCCATTGTTTATGAAGTTTTTACATTGGATTTGTAGGAGAACTTTCAATAAAAAAGAATATACTCTATTTTTTTTTAATTTTATTTTTTTGCACAAATTAGAATAATTTGGTAATATTGAGGGTAAAAAGGCATAATACTATAAGGTAGGAGTGATTGGTTATGAATGTTATGAAAATGATAAGAAAAATGAAGTAGATTATGGACTTATTTTTATTGAAATAAATGGGTAGAAAAGTATGAAAGTTGGAAAAGAGAAAAATACAAAAGAAAAAAACGTTAAAATAGAAATAATGGGAAGGAAAGAATTTCATTTGATTTTCGTATATTTGTGATATTTTCCCTCCCTTTAATTCATCTTCTTTTTGCTTCTTGATTTTAAACATGGAGAAAATTATGAAAATAATAAAATTTAATTATATAATGAAAAGAAAAACGTTAAATACTTATATACATGTAAAATCTACACATTACCCACATAGAGATCAATTTTAATTGAAATTCATTTATTAACATATATGACTTTTAAGAAAAAATTAGCTTCACCTATACTATTATACAATTGAAAATTGAAACACAATAAGTGTCAATCTAATTTATTTGAATTGAAAATAGTATTTCAATTGTTTAAATTATAAAATTTGTATTACTCCAGTACTATTTAAAAATTAATATTAAATCTGTTAAGGTCTTTTATTACTGTGCGAAGCACGGTCAAATTCACTAGTTAAGAATATATAGAAAAATATATTTATAAAAATGATAAATCTATATATAACAAGTAAAGAAAAACACATTAGAATCTCACTTCAACATCAGTATTATAAATTTACAAAATCCTATTTGAAGAAAATTAAGGAGTGTTAGAAGAGAAGCAATTTCAGAAAGGAAAAAATAATTTAACACTGAAGAAAACAAATAGAGGCAAAAAGAATTAAGAATATATAGAAAAATATATTTATAAAAATGATAAATTTGTATATAACAAGAAAAGAAAAACACTAGGATCTTACTTCGAGATCGGAGAAAATTACAACTCAAAATTATTGTAATTATAGAGTATAAATAAATAAAACAAAAAACAAATATCAAAATCTCTATGTATTATTTAAAAAAAAAAATTACTACTTCAACTTGTACAACATAAACCTAAAGATGACAAAATTAAAGACTATTAATGAGAATTCTGAAATACGCTTTGCTTCAATCTTCACCTCATTATTTGGCACTTTCCTCTTAAACATTCTTCTTACGATTCACACCTGTACGGAATATCATACCTTAAACAAAAAAAAAAAGAATAAAAATCATACCGTACGTTAGTATAATTTTTCTTTTTCACTACAACCTTTGATATAGAGATAGCTCAAATCATTATACGCAAAATATACCGTTAGTATCAATCATATTTATTCAAAGCATGGAAGTCCTTATATAGGTACATATGGAGGAACATATATTAAATTGTCATAAACTTACCCATTGAATATTTAGAGGTTATAAATATGAAAGGCAAGGGAGTTATTGTAGGTTATGAAGATAAAGAATTCTGAGTTATAAAGACAGATCTTTTAAAATAATAAATAAAAAAATGATGAAAATTCCAAGAAAAAAGAGAAAAAAGATAAATGCATTTCTTGGATTAAGAAAGGTGTTTTCTAGTCTTCTTTGCCTACTATATATATATATATATATATATATATATATATATATATATATATATATATATATATATATATATATATATATATATATATATATATATATATATAAACCATTTAAGTGATGAACACACCAAATTAGAAATGACAAGCGAATGGCAAGAATTTGAGATTTTCTTCGTCAAATCTTTTTATATGATCAAAAGACCGAGAATCAAATTGCATTATGTTATTTCTTTTAGCAAAATTTGCAAGGGCTCTCCAATTTTTTTTCAAAAATAAACTAGAGGATACAAATCTTTTATCCATGTCAAAACATATTTGGCCTAATTCCCAAATAAGATAGCACTAGTATTATGGTGTACATAGGTCGAGTTGGTTTGGTTTTTTCAATTACCAAAGCAAACCAACTGTGTCGGGTTATTAAACCTAAAGACCAAACAAAATCAATAAAAGTCGAGTTCTTTAATCTCGATTTTCTCGATTTTTCTCGGATTTTTGGGGTGTTTGGGTTTTATCGGTCTTTGTTCCACGTAAAGTCTTCATAGCACAAAACATAGAATTTGTGCTCCAAATATATCTTTAATCCTAGTAAGATAGAACTATATAAGATGTTTTTTTAATAAAATAACATAAATATGAGATGAGTAATGATATTGTACTAAAATATTCAACAAGAAAGATAATAAAATTACATAACTGGTTAAAGCTTATACAAGGAAACATATCTCAGATAGATGCATGATAAAGATAGACTTACAGAAAGCCTATGACTTTGTGGAGTGGATCTGCTTGGAGCAGGTAATGAAAAATTTGGGCTTCCCTGTTCAATTCGTCAGCTGGATTATGGAGTGTGTCAAAACAGTCAACTATACCATCTTGATCAATAGAGAGACTGCTACCCCTTTTGATACAAAAAAGGGCTCAGGCAAATGGATCTCATATCACACTTCCTATTTGCCATTGCCATAGAATATCTCATCAGGAACCTTCATGGATTAAAAGAGGACAAAGAGTTCAGATTCCATCCAAAATGTACCAAACTTGGTATAACTCACTTAAGTTTTGCTGATGACTTACTACTATTTGCAAGAGGAGGCCTATCATCAGTAAATGCTATTCACATATGCTTCACACACTTTGCTCAAGCTTCAGAATTGCAAGCTAATATGGGAAAAAGTTTAGTGTATTTTAGAGGGGTACCAAGAGATGAAAGAGATAAATACTATTGCATTTGGGGGTATGGTCAAGGGGAAATGCCCTTCAAATATCTAGGCATTCCCTTGTCAACGAAGAAGATATCAACGATCCAATGGCAGCCGCTCATTCAGAAAATAGTAGCAAGAATATCCTCATGAACATCCAAGAAACTCTCATATGCATGAAGAGTACAACTAGTTCAAAGTGTCATTTTTAGAGTGCAAGCATACTGGACTCAGATTCTACCCTTACCAGTCAAGGTACTTAAAACAATCTATGCTTGCTGTCGAAGTTATATATGGTCATCCACCAATACCATAACTAAGAAAGCATTGATATCATGGGAAAAGATGTGTTCTCCTAAATCTCGTGGTGGTCTATGATAAATATTCATATATGGAATAGAGCAGCTATTGCCAAAATATGCTGGGATGTGGAAGCCAAATAAGATAGGTTGTGGATTAAGTGGATCCATTCTTATTATATTAAAGGGCAACAATTCATGTAAATGCCAGCACCCAAGCAAGCATGCTGGATGCTCCAACAAATCTTCAATGCTAGAGCTGATTACAACTTGGTGCAGAGAAATAAACAGGTCACTATTACTACTCGACATATATACCTTCAGCCTTTGGAAAACAAGCTCGAGTACAGTGGAAATGTCTAGTATTTCAAAACTGTACGAGGCCAAAAGCACAATATACTATGCGTTGCTATTACATGGAAGACTCCCAACCACAAATAGATTGCGCAAATAGGAATTGACACTGGATACACACTGTTTGCTATGTTACAACCATGAGGAGAATAAAGAATATTTATTTGTCACGTGTGATTTTACCAAAAAACATATGGGAGAATCTTATGCAATGGATGCAACATGACTATACAAGGAAGCAAAATTGGGAACAACATATGGGATGAAGTTTACAACATGCTAAAGGCAAGACCACAAAAGCACGGATATTCAGAATGATATATACAGAAATAGTTCATACTATTTGGATTGAGAGAAATCTGAGAGTCTTTGAAAAATGGCACGTGATTGGAGTAGTATTGCTCGAGAGATAGCATACACATGTACTGTTAAAATATTTGGTTTAGCTTTAATATAGCTATTTGTCACACCTCTTTTTTACGCACCCGCAAGGACGCAAAGAGTTTTTCCAATTAAAGGACAATCGAGATGGGATTTATTTTAATTATTTCAGAGTCGCCACTTGGGAGATTTATGGTGTCCCAAGTCACCGGTTAAATCCCGAATCGAGGAAAAGAATGACTCTATTTAACAATCCGCGAACCAGAAATCCGGATAAGGAATTCTATTAACCCGGGAGAAGGTATTAGGCATTCCCGAATTCCGTGGTTCTAGCACGGTCGCTCAACTGTCGTGTTTGGCTTATCTATCCGCTTTTTACAATTATGTACTTAGTGCAAGTTAATATCCCTTTACCGCTTTTATTATTGGTTATGATTTACGAAAGAGAAAGTTGCTTAAAAATATGCTTTCGAATCACGTCACATGAAATGCACCCGGATCCTCGACATATTCTTATTCAACATTTCGGGGTTTGGATTCGGGTCGCATGAAATGCACACCCGTATTTAAGAAGATAGAACTAAAATATGCGCCCGGATCGACTACTTATTTACACCGTTGAGAAGGGCGTGATATTCGTTAAGAAGCGACGCATCTCAAAATCTAAGTATTTTATATGTACATTTATGAAGGCTGTGCGATTAGTGTAACTATTGGGCGAGGCGCACCTTTGATTCAAATCTAAAGCGAATTACATCCCACTGTATTTTACTTAGGAGTTGATTCCAAATTATTTAAAACTTGCTACGAACCACACCACATGAAATGCGCCTGTGGTTCCTGACACGCTTTATTTGCTCTTGCCCGAAATCGGGGTCGGGTCACATGAAATGCACCCCCGACTCCTTTAATCTAATCACGTCATTCAGTTGAGTAATAACTCCCTAGCTAATCTTGCTTTTAACATAAGGTCTAACGTTAACAGATTTGGAGATTACACACACGAGCAGAGAAGATTGAATAGAGATACAACAGACTAATTCAGGTTTACGTGCTTATCTAATGACAGTGTATCTTTGGTCTAGCTACACTTTTCCATAACCAAGACTAGCAATACAAACTTAATTGGAGAATAACAGAATGTAATTAAACATAAGAACTTTAGACGACTACATGTTTCAACAGACTTCAAACATAAGCTTCAAGCTTCATTCTTTTCGAACCAAGGAATTACAACAACAGGGATGTGTACCTGGAATGCGGAAGAACGAAGATAGGTGAGCAATGGCAACGCAGCAACAGTAACAAGTGCAACAACAGTAGACCAGTAACAACCGCAGTAAACCAACAGCAACTCAATAGACCAAACCAGCCACACAATAGACCAACCCAGCAAACACTCAATACACACGACCAACAACCAGTGGCAGTTAACCACAGTAGCACAGCACCAACACTGGATCAACAGCAACAATAGACACAAAACAGCAACAACCAGTGGCAACAATCAAAGATACAACAGCCACAACAATGGACTAACTAAAGCGACAATCAACCAGGCAGCACCCTATAGACCAAACCAGCAACACAAACGAACAAACAATCCCAAAACAGTGCTGCCAGTGACAAAATAACAGCACTGCCAGTGGCTTGACACTTCCAAACTCAGCAAATAACACCCAATCGACCTCAGCACACCAACACAAGAACCATAACAACAATGGACTAACAGCAGCAAACAAACAACCAGCAGTAGCCAAAAGAGTGGCAAACAGGACTTCAGCAATGAACAAGCGAAACAGTAACAAACAAGCCAATGAAACAGTACTTGTCTATCTCTTTTATGGTGTTCAAGAATGTATCTTTGCTGCCTATTTCTCTCCAGCTATTACTGTTCTTTTCTCTCTAGTTACTCTCCAGTATTCTATATGTATCCTTGTATATCCCCAGGTACTCTAGTGTTCTCCTTAAATCTTTCTAATCCCCCTATATTTATAGCTAAATTCCCTCTGCCCTGGATGGCCAGAACCACTCCTGCCCATCCTTACTCCTGTCTAAACCTGCATTCTCCACCATCTAATGTCCATGTATGGGCTACAGCATAAAAATAAGGCTGGTGGCAGGGCATCAGTGGGATACCCTGCTGTGCAGGTTCCACTAGCCCTTTTATGGGCAAGTGATTAAACAATTAATCTTAATTAAATCCTAACTCTGTAACCAATTAACTCTTAATCCAGAATTAAACAAGCAACCAAAGCCCAAACTTGTGCATTGCATACGGGCAGGCCAGGGCATGAACAAACTATACAAACAAATTAATTTGTTGACGACATTAAACGAACTAGGCATACAAGCTGTTGCGGCATTGAATTCAAACAAGAATTGGTAAAGAATAGGAATCGACCACATAAAAGGTCTGTTGAAGGAGGAGAATAGATCAACTGATATGAGAAATTAAAAACATAACAGATAAGAATTGAAACACAAACAAAACAAACACACATGTTCACACAATTGAATTGAATCGACTAGAGAAGAAATGGATACCTCATAAGAAAACTGCCGACCCAAGCTTTGAACCAAGATTTGGGAACTATTGAAGCCAAACGGGCTTTAATCAAGATGTTCTCGATTGAGAACACCTAGACTAAAGTCCCTTGGACTTCAATTACGGCTAACCCGGCTCGAATTGGGTTTCTTCAAAAACTAGGGTTCTTGGGCTCGGATTTGGGGCTTTTGCATTTCTGGTTAGATTCGAACCAAACCAATGTTAATGGGAGTGTGGGGGAGGTGTGAGGAGGTTGTGGTATGAATTTGGTGAAGTTTGGCGTAGTTTGGGTTTTGACTCGAATCTTTGAATGAAGATTCGAGATGTTTAGCGATATTCGAGCCTAACGGAGGCCGGATTCGAAGAGAGGGATGTGAGGAGAAGGGTTGGTGTTAATTTGGTGGCCGTTGGCCTACCGGAACCGCCGCGAGGCGATTTCCGGCGGGCGGCACACGGCGGTGGACGGCGAGGTCTGAGCGTCTCTAAGACGACGAAGACGAGGGGGGGGTTTAGGGGGGCGGGTGTGTGGTTTAGGAATATATACCAGATATGAGATTGAATCCTGATCGTTGGATCATTTACGATCAACGATCAGGATCCCCTCACTTAAACCAAACGGTGTCGTTTGGTTAAGTCATAGTCTGAATGTATTTGGGGATTTATGGATTAATCTGGGCCGTTGGATTATAAAATCCAACGGTCCGGATCAAGCGTTACACAGGCTGAAGCTTGGACGGGTATTTGGGCTGGGTGTTGAGTTAGTGTGGGCCTGGTTCTTAACGAATTGGAGACGGCCCAGTTCTGATTTCTTCTTTGTTTTGCAACTAGACTCCATGATGTATCATGTGTATATGTATATGTATATATATATATATATATATATATATACATTAATTTATAACATAATTAAATTTTTAATACCACTATCCTACATAATTACAGACCACCAAAAAATGTAAATCACGTAATTTCGATATCGAACACCAAAAATGCAAAACCTAATATATTTTTTTTTGTATTTTATTAATTTACATAAATAAACATGCACACAAAAATATAAATTTAAGATAAAAACAACAAAAAATCACAAAAATCATGCCCAACACGAAACTATTTTTATTTTGAATTTTCTGGGAGTACTTCTCAGGTAAGGCAAAAATCACGTGCTCACAACTCTTTGCGCGTAAACACGCAGAGTTTTCGTGCAAAGATAAGTGAGCGGATATAAGCGATTTTGCCCATTCGAGTACTCCGTATGAAGCATTTTGGAAAAGTCTTGACCGAACCTTGCTTCAAAGGTCTCCTACATATCCCTGGCTAAAAGGGAATCAGGTCAATGTAGTTCGGGAAGTTCTGGTAGCTGGGACTACCATGACCGTTGCGATCTCGCTGTTACTGCCGTTACTGCTGTTACTGCTGTTGCCACCGCTTAGCTGATCTCCTTGTTACACCGTACTAAGCAACAAAACAAGAAGCTAGACTAAGTTACAGTACTACAAGTTCTTATCTATCCTTTTTTAACTTGATCTTGTCGCGCTCCTTGCCATCCCGTCTGACTTGGCGTTCCTTCCGATGCTTCTTCTCTTCTTATGAACTTGGATTCGTGCCGGGGATTTCTGTTACATTCTACCGCTTTCCTCTACCAAATTAAACAGATCGCCACTCCATTCTCCAGGCGGGCTCCCTGACTTCAACTACTACTTCAAAATTAAATCGCCACTCCATTCTCCAGCCGGGCTCCCCGACTTCAACTACTACTTCAAAATTAAATCGCCACTCCATTCTCCAGGGCGGGCTCCCTGACTTCAATTACTACTTCAAAATTAAATTGCCACTCCATTCTCCAGGCGGGCTCCCCGACTTCAATTACAACTTCAAAATTAAATCGCCACTCCATTCTCCAGGGCGGGCTCCCCGACTTCAATTACTACTTCAAAATTAAATCGCCACTCCATTCTCCGGGCGGGCTCCCTAACTTCAACTATTATTTCAAAATTAAATCGCCACTCCATTCTCCAGGCGGCTCCCCGACTTCAACTATCGCTTCAAAATAAAATCGCCACTCCATTCTCCAGGCGGGCTCCCCGACTTCAATTACTACTTCAAAATTAAATCGCCACTCCATTCTCCGGCGGGCTCCCTGACTTCAACTATTATTTCAAAATTAAATCGCCACTCCATTCTCCGGGCGGGCTCCCCGACTTCAACTATCGCTTCAAAATTAAATCGCCACTCCATTCTCCAGGCGGGCTCCCCGACTTCAATTACAACTTCAAAATTAAATCGCCACTCCATTCTCCAGGCGGGCTCCCTGACTTCAACTACTACTTCAAATTTCATCCCATCCTTATCGCCTTCCTTTGATTTCTGTACCATTTTCTTCTCCCTGCATCACCTACTGGGCCACCTTTTCTTCTGAATTATCTTGTCTTGGAATTGCTTTCCCCCGGGTCGTATTACTTTTCTTTTGGCTGCTGGGGATATCTTTGGAACTGTTTACTCACCTGCTGGGGATGATGCCGCTGAGGAAGTATTCTTTGTTTCCTTCACCCCTCATTCTCTCTCGGACTCGCCCTCCCGTGGGACTCACGCTTTTGCCTCCTCGAGCAAATTATGGAATGTAATACTGCTGGAGGAATCTCGAAGCCATTGTTTTATTTTCCCACAACTGCTGGGGGTGATACCAAGCTCCAATATTACCCCATCGTGTCGTCTGGCCTTTCGCCAAACTATTCTGCTCGGAGCTGGTACTTCCCGAAACCTTGTGTTGCTTTCTACCCTTATCCTCTGAGTCTTGCTTTCCAGAAAATTTTCGCAACAGGAGAAAATTTTCTGCCCCAGTTTGATAAACTTCTGGATGGTATGCTTTTCTGCC
Organism: Nicotiana noctiflora; assembly: GCA_032618575.1. NCBI lineage: Eukaryota > Viridiplantae > Streptophyta > Magnoliopsida > Solanales > Solanaceae > Nicotiana > Nicotiana noctiflora. The sequence continues at coordinate 152,057 of JASVEL010013771.1, read as the reverse complement.
AACGAACCCTCTTTTCCTGCTTTTAAATCAAAGAAAAATTGTTAGTTTCAAACTGCGGTGAGTGGTCGTGCCACTCTTGTTGAGGCCATTTTCTTTTCTCTTTCAGCTGCTTGGCCTCTCTCGAACTTTGAGGGCGACGTTGACGCTTGCTGGGGACGATGCTCTTTCCACGAACGACCTCTCATCTTTCCTTTTATTCCAATCTTTGGTTTGATCCGACTCTTTTTAGCCGGTGATCCGTTGCGTGAAATCATCTTTCGGACATGCCACATGTGTCCATCATACTCCATAATTCTTGCGAACCTTCCACTCAGCCTGTCATCCCAATCTCACTATCGTAATGACTTCTATCTTATTGCCTCGTTCCACGCCTATTCACTTTCAATATACTGCTTTGGGAGACTTGGTAGTAAGCTTTGAAAAATCAATTTTCGAAAATGAAAGAAAAGAAAAGAATACCGACCGCAAATGACAAAAGAAGAGAAAAACTTTTCTGAACTCAAAAATAGGAAAACTTATCTGAATGTGTGCCTGATCCAATGGTTATGCCGCGCCTTTGAGATTAAACTACCCAGTCTATTCATATCAATCACTTTCTGATGCCGCGTCCTGCTAGAGGTAAACGGATGTCCAAACCCTGTCTCATGCAGACATCTTGTAACCATCTCGTCCTGTCACCTCACAAGTGCCCTTCAAAGGGTTTTCACTAATGAGATTCTCTCATTTCTCTCTATCTCCCGTCGCCTTAAGGTGCCCGCGAAGGTTTTCACCGTAAGACTCTCTCATTTTACTTCTCTCAACTTCCTTCGCCTTAAGGTGCCCGCGAGGGTTTTCACCGTTAAGACTCTCTCATTTATGCTTTCTTTCCCTGCGGCGGGGTATCACCCCTGAGATTCCCTCTAGAGCGTTATCCCCTTTCCGGCTTGTGCATCCTGAATTCAATCGAGGATCGGAGTGTCGCTTTTGGTTTTCATTCGCATGATTTGGCATTTCTCAAATACTGATCGAGAGGTCTTTCTCGGGCATTAATGTGGTTTTTGTGCGTGATGCTAAAGAAAAGGGGTTTAACCTCAATGGTTAGCTCATTACAACTTTCGGAATCCACACCATCTTTTCAAATGAAATAATGACTTTTGCCCCAGTTTTATTGCTTGGGGGATTTTTGATTTTTATTTTATTATGACCGAGCCGTGTGGCGCCTACGTATCCTTCTCGAGGAATCAGGTCGAACGTAGTTCACTTTTTCTTGTATTACTTCTTTGTTTCTTTTCTATTCTGTTACACATCTTCCTTGATGATTCCGAAAGAGGGTATATGAAAGAATAATTAAGGCTCAAATGGGGAAACAAAGGTTAAAGTGTTTGGGTAGTAGAAAAATTGCCTCTGTCATTTCATTCTCCGAAAAATGCCAAATACACACAAACGAAACCAAACATTGACAAATGCATTAAAGAATTACACATAATATCTCTTAACTGCATCAGAATTGATAGCCATATCGGTGCATCTTCCCTCGACATCAGTCAGACATAGAGCGCCGTTGGATAGTACTCTAGTCACCACAAAAGGTCCCTGCCAATTTGGAGCGAACTTGCCTTTCGCTTCGGCCTGATGGGGTAGAACTCTCTTCAGCACATGCCGTCCCACTTCAAATCTCCTGGGACGTACCTTCTTGTTATATGCTCTCGCCATTCTCTTTTGATACAATTGGCCGTGACATACTGCTGTCAATCTCTTTTCATCGATCAAGCTCAATTGCTCTAATCGGGTTTTGACCCACTCGTCGTCATCAATCTCGACTTCAGCGACAATTCGGAGGGATGGGATTTCAACTTCTGTTGGTATTACTGCTTCAGTCCCGTACACCAACAAGTAAGGAGTTGCACCTACCGAAGTCCGGACGGTAGTGCGATAACCCAACAGCGCAAATGGTAACTTTTCATGCCACTGCCTAGACCCTTCTATCATCTTCCTCAATATCTTCTTTATGTTCTTGTTTGCTGCCTCGACCGCACCGTTTGCTTTTGGGCGATACGGCGTGGAATTTCGGTGTGTAATCTTGAACTGTTGACATACCTCTTTCATCAATCCACTGTTAAGATTTGCACCGTTATCTGTAATGATCATCTTTGGAATTCCAAACCTACAAATGATGCGGGAGTGTACGAAGTCCACTACCGCCTTCTTCGTCACTGATTTGAATGTTTTGGCCTCCACCCACTTGGTAAAATAATCAATCGTTACCAGAATGAACCTATGACCGTTGGAAGCTGCAGGCTCAATAGGTCCAATAACGTCCATACCCCATGCGACAAACGGCCATGGTGCGGACATTGTATGCAATTCAGCCGGCGGAGAATGAATCAAATCTCCGTGTATCTGACACTGATGGCATCTTCGCACGAAACTTATACAATCCCGCTCCATAGTGAGCCAATAATATCCTGCTCGAAGAATCTTCTTTGCCAATACGTATCCGCTCATGTGTGGTCCGCAAACTCCCGAGTGTATATCCGTCATCACTGTCGTGGCTTGACTTGCATCTATACATCTCAACAATCCCAAATCTGGGGTTCTTTTGTACAACACCCCTCCACTAAGGAAAAATCCGTTCGCCAACCGCCGAATAGCTCGCTTTTGATCTCCAGTTGCTTGCTCTGGGTATACTCCTAACCCGAGGTATTCCTTGACATCATGAAACCATGGCTCACCATCCACCTCTTCCTCTATCACATTACAATAAGCATGTTGATTCCGGACATGGATATGTAACGGATCGACACGAACCTTGTCCGGGTGATGTAGCATCGACGCTAAAGTAGCCAACGCGTCGGCAACCTCATTATGCATCCTTGGGATGTGTCTGAATTCTACTGATCGAAAGCGCTTGGTCAGATCATGCAAGCACCGACGATACGGGATAAGCTTTAAATCTCTGGTTTCCCATTCTCCCTGAATCTGATGTACCAGAAGGTCCGAGTCCCCCAAGACCAAGACGTCCCGTACATCCATGTCCACCGCTAATCGCAACCCCAAGATACATGCCTCGTACTCAGCCATATTATTGGTACAATGAAAACGCAGTTGAGCAGTAACAGGATAATGATGTCCTGTTTCAGATATGAGCACAGACCCCTACTCCGACTCCTTTTGCGTTCGCCGCTCCGTCGAAGAAGAGCTTCCACCCCGGATCCTTGGTTAGTTCTAACCCCTCAATTTGCAACACCTCTTCGTCTGGAAAATACGTCCTCAAGGGTTCGTATTCGTCATCAACAGGATTTTCAGCTAAGTGATCGGCCAGGGCTTGAGCTTTCATAGCCGTCCTTGTCACGTATATGATGTCGAATTCCGTAAGTAATATTTGCCATTTTGCTAACCTCCCCGTAGGCATAGGTTTCTGGAAAATATACTTCAGCGGATCCAGAACGCGAAATGAGGTAAGTGGTGTAAGAAGACAAATAGTGTTTCAGCTTTTGGGCTACCCAAGTCAGGGCGCAACATGTCTTTTCTAGATGAGTGTACTTGACCTCGTGGACTGTAAATTTCTTACTGAGGTAGTAAATGGCCCGTTCCTTTCTGCCAGTAAGATCATGCTGCCCCAGTACGCAGCCAAACGAATTCTCCAAGACCGTCAGATAAAGAATCAGGGGTCTACCTGGCTCAGGCGGAACTAGTACGGGTGGATTTGACAGATACCCTTTGATCCGGTCAAACGCTTCCTGACATTCTGCCGTCCATTCTATCGCAGCGTCTTTCTTCAATAGGCGGAATACGGGTTCACAGGTTGCCGTAAGCTGGGCAATAAACCTACTGATGTAATTCAACCTTCCCAACAGACTCATTACCTCTGTTTTATTCTTCGGCGGGGGTAACTCCCGAATGGACTTGATTTTGGATGGGTCCAACTCAATGCCCCGTCGGCTGACGATGAATCCTAGCAGCTTTCCTGATGGAACTCCGAATGCGCATTTGGCCGGATTAAGCTTGATGTCGTACCTTCGGAGTCTTTGAAAGAACTTCCTGAGGTCAGCAACATGGTCTTCTTGACGCCTAGATTTTATGATCACATCATCCACGTATACCTCAATTTCCTTGTGTATCATGTCATGGAATACCGTAGTCATCGCCCTCATATATGTTGCTCCTGCGTTCTTCAAACCAAACGGCATCACTCGGTAGCAATAAGTCCCCCACGGTGTGATAAAAGCCGTCTTTTCTGGCGTCCTCTTCATCCATCAAAATCTGATGATATCCCGCATAACAGTCCACAAAGGATCCGATTTCGCGTCCGGCGCAATTATCAATCAGGATATGGATATTGGGAAGTGGGAAATTATCCTTAGGACTTGCCTTGTTGAGATTGCGATAGTCCACGCATACCCTGATCTTTCCGTCTTTCTTTGGCACCGGTACTACGTTAGCCAACCATTCGGGGTATCGAGTGACACGAATGACTTTCGCCTGCAACTGCTTGGTTACCTCCTCCTTAATCTTCACACTCATCTCCGTCTTGAATTTCCGCAGTTTTTGCTTGACGGGAGGATATGCCGGATCAGTGGGTAATCTATGAACCACTAGATCAGTGCTGAGTCCCGGCATGTCGTCGTATGACCATGCGAAAATATCTTTAAACTCCATGAGTGTTTTGATCAATTCTTCTCTCAGATTGGGTTCAATATGGACACTTATCCGGGTTTCTTTGACGTCATCCGCATTCCCTAGATTAACGGCCTCAGTATCATTTAAATTCGGTTTGGGCTTTTCCTCGAAGTGACTTAATTCTTCACCGATTTCTTCTACGGCTTCATCATCGCCGTACTCGACTCACTCTCGTCACTTCTTATTTCATGCGTTATTATTTCCAAACCCGATTGACTTTCTAGACTGGGTTGATTAATCTTTAAGCACGCCATATCATTAAGATCAGTTGCAAGAAGGCTGTTCATAAAAGTAAAAAGAAGGAAAAAGATAAACAAAATTAGACACGAAGGAACCAAATTTCATTAATGGGAATTGTACAAAGGGAAAACAAACTGCAAACTTAAATAAAAAATGAACTAAAAACAACTGGATTTTACTCCGGGGACAAACCCCCAACACAAAATTTCGAAAGAAAAACAATCCAAGACAAACTACCAAGACTCCTTCCGAACAGGGAGAGGAGTAGCCTTCCAGTTATTCAGTTTTGCCTTTGGTCCCACAAATTGTATCTCGGCATGACTAGATCCTTCACCGTCCTCGAGCATACATACATCCGTGAATAGGTCCTCGAACTTCCTGAAGAACTCTTCATCTGGCCTGATCGTAGGACCGGGAATCTTTGTCGTTGGATATCCTCTCGCTCCGGACCTGACAAAAGATTGGGAAAGGCGTGGAACAGGCTTTGGGAGCACCCATGCCTTCTGCTTGCTCCTCTTTGCTCGCCGGATGTCCTCTGATGTTGGCTGGAATCCCAAGCCGAAGGTTCCCAAGTTTTCGACCACCGATACCGGTCGTATGATTCCTTGCAGAGATGCACCTAGACCTTTACCGGGTATGAAACCATGTCTCAACATTTCGTGCGCCACCATGACATCCGCAGTAATTGTTCTATCGCCGGGAATGCATTCCCCTTCCGGAACTCGGTGGGCGGACACCACATCGCAGACCTGATATACCCACGGCCCAACATCTTCTTCTGTTTCAACAAAGGGAATGATGGTGCCTCATTGTGGATCGTTCTCTCCATGGACGACGATCTCCTGTTGATCCCACTCAAACTTAACGAGTTGGTGCAAGCTGGATGGAACTGCTCTTGCGGCATGGATCCATGGTCGCCCTATTAGGAGGTTATATGACACCACCATGTCCAGCACTTGGAATTCCATGGTGAACTCCACTGGCCCAATTGTCAAGATTAGCACTATGTCACCAACCGACGCTTTGCCTCCTCCGTCAAACCCTCGAACACATACGCCGTTCTTGCGTACCCTGCCGATGTCTACTTTTAATTTGCCCAGTGTAGAGAGAGGACAAATGTTAGCACTGGACCCATTATCGACAAGGACTTTGGTAACCACCGCCTCTTCACACTTCACCGTAAGATATAAAGCCCTGTTGTGCTCAGTGCCTTCCTCAGGCAACTCGTCATCGGTGAAGGTGATCCGATTTGCTTCGAAGATCCGATTGGTGATCTTCTCCAAATGGCTTACCGAGATTTTATCCGGTACATGTGCCTCATTCAGGACTTTCATCAATGCTCGCCGATGTTCTTCAGAATGTATCAGCAAGGATAGCAATGATATTTGCGCCGGAGTCTTCTTCAACTGCTCTAAGACAGAGTAGTCATGCAGCTTCATCTTTTTCAAGAATTCTTCCGCTTCTTCATCGGTTACCGGCTTTTTCAATGCTGCCGGAGTGGTCTTCCTCAATTCCGCAGGGGCAAAACATCTCCCCGAGCGGGTCAACCCTTGGGCTTCACAAACTTCCTCTTTCACCTCCTTTCCTCCGTAGGTCGTTGTAATCCGAGCATAATTCCATGGGACAGCCCGGCTATCAGTTACTGGCAACTGTGTTGCCGGCTGGATGATGAAAGGATCCATTCGAACGCCTGCTACTGTCAGGATGGGCTTGATTGCTGCCCCTGGTACAACTATCTTGGCCGGCTTCACCGGTACTTCGTTCACACTTTCCTTTCCTGCTTCCGACTCTCCTGGTATGTCCTTCTTGCAACTGGGCGACTCATCAAGGCTTGGCCCTTTTCTCGTTCCTGCCCGCTAGACTTAATCATCATTACAGTCCGAGAGGCTTTCTCCTTTCCTTCCTCCGTCCGTACCAACTCGATCATATTGGTCTCATGATGAGTCGGAAGCGGGTTTTGGTTGATGTTGGGCTCGTTGGAGTCCGGACCTCAATCCTGCGAGTGTCGATGAGCTCCCGGATGGCCGTCTTTAGCCTCCAACACTTTTCTGGTATCGTGCCCCGGACATCCCGAGCGGTAGGCACAATTCACTGAATGGTCCAGGTTCTTCGGGAGAGGGTTTGGTAGCTTAGCTTCAACCGGATTTAGCAACCCTACTTGCTTCAACCGGTGGAACGGACTGGTGTAAGACTCTCCTAAGGGAGTGAAAGTCTTTGGCCTCGGCGCCCTGTCGCCTCTGAATGCCTGGTTCGGACGGAAACTCGCGCCCGAGGGGTTTCTGTAAGCTCTTGGGGGTGGATGATTGTTCTGCGGGTTTGGTGCACGCCACGGTGCATGGACGGGAGGTGCAGAATAGGACTGTGCGTGGTGGACAGTAAAATGGGGATCAGGTGCGGGATAGTAATGTTGCGGGTGGTTATATGGGTTGTGGGAGTAATTTTGGTGGTGAGGTTGGGGTGGGCTATATTGGGGTGCGGGGCCTCTATTTCTGAACCATGCCCCGGACTCGACGGCCGCAACTTCCTCTCTCCTCTTTTTCCCCGGTACTCCTCCAGTACCACTTTGGATAGCCTGAGTGGTGGCTTTCAGTGCTGAGTAACTCATGATCTTGTTGGCCTTCAAACCTTCCTCGATCATACCCCCATTTTTATCACCTCGGTGAATGATTTACCTACGGACGTTACCAGATGTCCGAAGTAGGTGGGCTCTAATGTCTGCAAGAAGTAATCCACCATCTCGCTCTCTCTCATCGGTGGATCTACCCTGGCTGCCTGTTCCCTCCAACGGAAACCGAATTCCCCGAAGCTTTCAGCGGGCTTCTTCTCTAATTTTAACAATGATAGGCGGCCGGGGATTATCTCAAGATTGTATTGGAACTGGCCGATAAAAGCTTGAGCCAAATCATCCCACGTAAACCATCTACTGGGATCCTGTCTAGTGTACCACTCCAGCCCAGATCCTCCCAGACTCTGACCGAAGTAAGCTATCAGAAGCTCGTCCCGTCCTCCGGCCCCTCTCATTTTACTGCAGAACCCTCGTAGGTGGGCCACCGGGTCGCCATGCCCCTCGTATAGGTCGAATTTGGGCATTTTAAACCCTGCTGGCAACTGGACGTCCGGAAATGGACATAGATCTTTATAGGCGACGCCGACCTGGTTGCCCAAACCGTGCATGTTCCTGAAGGACTGCTCCAGGCTTTTAACTTTTCCGACAACTTCCTCGTGTTCCGAACTTTGGAAGTGCTTTTCCGGTTCGGCCGGATTATCCCAGCGAGGTGTATGTGATTGTGGTTCGGGAGCCCTGAAAGTAGGCTCCGGAGGATAGTAAGAGTTGTCATGGATCCGAACATATGGCTCGTCGGCCGGCCTTTGCAGAGGAGCGAGTGGAGGTGCCACAAAACAGGGGTGACCGGAGGAGGATTTGGTTTGGTCGGTGGAATGCGGGTGGCATATGGGTTTTCCCCCGAAAGTATGGATAGCTCGGGCGCTTGTCGACGGATCGACGGGTGGATGTTCCGGAGCCGAGGCGAGAGTAGGGCGGTTTGGCGAAGATTGTTCCCTGGCCCAGAGGCCAGGTGCATCTCTGTTATCCGTTGTTTTAACCGGTCTACCTCTTCTTTCATGATTTGTAGCTCGGATTTTTCTTCCTCGAGACTCTTGCCGGAACTAGACATGCTTATTGTAACCGGTCCTTTGGATCTAGTACGGTAGTGATGGCTGGCCAGTATATTCCGTCAAACCAACTGCTAAACTTTCTGGAATATGCAACAAACTTGTTAGTTCACCGAGTTTGACAGATATGTTATAGCACGTCGGATGCAATGCACCTAACCCAAATAACCCTTTCTACATGTACTCTTAACACGCGTCATTCCGGCCCTTTTTTCTTTTTCTTTCTTTTTCTTTCTTTTTTTTTTTTTTTTTTTTCTATTTCGACTATCTTTGCAAGCCTTATTGTTATTTAACCTATGGATTCCTTTCTTTTTAATGGTGGTCGAATCTTATGTGGATTGCCTACGTATCACGACCCCGCATGAATCAGACCGAGCGTAGTTCTGGTAACAAGATTGTGGCAAAATTCGGTAACTTTTATATCAAATAAAACCGTGTAGTTACAAAACACGTCTTACAACAATCAGAGCAAAACAAAAGAAAATGCTTGACTTGGGAAAGTAAAGATAAAAATGCCGACTAGCTTGACTCAACATTTCAAAATACATTTTCAATCAAAAATCTAATGCCCTAAAATCCCTGGGGGCCCGCGAGGCATCATTCGGCCTTGCCGCGGGCCTTGGTGTGAGGTCCTTATGCAGTTCCCTCAACTCTTCCATGATCCGATGAACATAACCCATAATTGAAGCGAAAAGGTCGGCGCGGGGCGTTCGTTCACAAGCTAGGCACTTCATGGTGACATAGTGCCCGATTTCTCCAATTTTGTCCTTGATCATGTCCCTTTCTCCGAGTAGCCGCTCTATCTGCTGGTTTTTCGTCCCCAATCTTCGAGCATTGTTGGTGACTTGGTCTAGGAGCCTATCCACTTGTCCTTGCAGTCGGGCCATCAAATTGTGGCAACGGTCGAGGTCCGTTCTGGCATCTTGGGCTTGCTTGAAAACCCGCTCCCCGAGGACAACATTTGCTTCCCTCAGACTAGCGATGATCTCAGTGTAATCTTCTTCCACCCGTTTTAGGTGAAGTGCATGTTGATGTGCCTCCTTTCTCCAGCTAGCCCGGATCCTCGTTGTCTGGGCTTTTGACTCGTCCAATTCTCTTTGGATATCGGTGACTTGACTTTTCAGACCCTTTATCAATTTTTCGTCGGCCCGACTCCTCAACTGTCTGTCAGCATCTCTTTTCATTTGCTGGAATTGAGCTCTCAAGAAGTCATTTTCTTGTGCCAACTTCTTTTTGTCTCCTTCGTCGGTGGCGGCTTGCATGTTCTTCTCGAATTGGAGGTCCCGGACCTGCTGTTCTATCCTGCCAATCTTCGTCCTGTACCCCTCCTCCTTTGCTAACCAATCCCATTGTTCCCGTGAATCTTCCGTGAATTGTTGGACATGGGCTCTTTTAGAATATTTTCGACGAATCTGAAATCTTTTCCCGAACCACACGTTGTACTTTGGGTCCACCTCTCCCTTAGCTAGTTCCCGGACCATGGTTTTAGGCTCAAGGAACCGACATTCGTGCCACAGCCTTCTAATCTTCTCTTCGGGGAATACAACTCCCGGGCTCAACTCAATGGCATACTTCCTCAGGTCTTGATCGGTAGGAATAACCTGAAACCTTCCTAGTTGACGTAATACACGGTGAGGGACATATGGTTGGACACCGCGGATCCCCATCAGAAGGATATAACACTCCTCGGCTGCCATATATATTACTTCAGTATCGGGTAACCACCCGAATGCCCATTCAATCTGATCGGCTTCTATTGAGCTCAGTCGTGCAAGCCATGCCTCGATGCCTTCCGGGAATACAGCACCCATCATCCGTTCTTCGAAACCCCTGATACAGCTTTTTCCGGTCAACCCGTGATTCATGTATTGTGTTCGGTGATGGAGGTGTTCTTGCATCCATAACTGGAGTAACAGATTGCAACCTTGGAAGAAATTACCCCCTTCCCGGCATACAGTCAAGGCTCGATAGATTTCGGACAAAACCAAAGGGGCCACCGTGCTGGTAGCCTTTTTGATTGCAACATCGGCTATTCCTACCGGACTTATCTCTATTTTCTTATCTTCGCGCGGACAAATCACAATCCCCAAGAATGTCGTTATGAATGCTAGAATTCGTCTGGCCTCCCACTTGGTTCTATTCCCTGCGTGAGTCAGTCCAAGGTTTGACTCTTCAAAACCCCGAGGAGTGCCGTACCGTTGATATAAGAATTGGAGATCGCAACACCCTTTCAGCAGATCATCATTTTTCACCTTCCGACTAATGCTCAGCAAATCCAGAAACCCATGTGGAGATACCGGTCTTGGTGAGAGCAGGTATTGCCCTCTTAGTTTCCCATTTAACCCTGCATAGCCCGCAATTTCCTCTAATGTGGGCGTCAGTTCAAAGTCAACAAAACGGAACACATTGCGGGTCTGATCCCAGAAAGATACCAGTGCCTTGATGATGTCCTCCCTTGGCTCGATATTCAACAGATCAACCAAACCTCCCAAAATTCTCCCTACTACCTTTTTGCTACTGTCTTCCAAATCGTTCCACCATATACGGAGCTGCTGAGGGACCTCACTAAAGATTGAAAATGATTTATTCTGATTCGTGCTCATCCTGCACATTTATTAAGGTGATTTAAATAAGAAAAACAACTTTGTTTTGCTAAAAATAAAAATAAAAAAATCCGTTTTCAATCACGGCCTTTCAACGTCTCGGGGACGAAGGCTTTTAAGGCTGTGGGGTAAATTGAATCGAAATCAAAAATTGACCCAAAGGTGGCCGTTTATACGAAATTAGCCTTCCGGCGTCCCTTTCGGGAACATTCGGCTATTTTTAAAAACAGCGTCACCGGCCATTTTTCAAAAGGTGAAGTTGGACCTGATGGAGGTTGCCTACGTATCTCACATCCAATGAGAATCAAACCCACGTAGTTCGGCTTTGACGAAACAAACGACATTATTTATTTATTCATTTTACTAAAGGAAAACAAATAAGCTATTTCTATCTTAAGAGCAAAACACACACATTTTTTTTTTTTTTTTAATCTCTAAAGCCGGTCAGCATGCAAGTCTATAACAGATAAATGCGCAAGACAAACAGGATGCAGCAGGATAGTCTGTTCATTTCAGGTCACCTGTCCTAGACGGACCCAACCCCCGTGTTGAGTCCCCTAAGCCAAATGCGACATGATGCAAATAAACGTTTCCTACTAGGGATCCGGCATGAAGCTTTGTTATTCTAGGTTTAAAAACCTGGGTTTATCTGTTCTAGACTTGGCTTACCCGAGCGGACAGCTCGAGCCGAGGAGGAGGCAGCAACCCGGGAATACAGAAGCTTCACCGGTTTTGCAACTTATCCAAACCTCGTTCTAAAATGGGAATCGGACACTATACAGAAAAGAAGTCACACGAAGTGCACCCTTCTTCATGATTTAGAAGACTCAGAGAGGAGATTGGTTCCGGCACAATTTATATGTACAGTTCACACAATATCAAAGCAGTAAAAACAACATTTTGCACATTGATGCCAACATGTAAAAAAATCAGATAATAAAATATGCCAAATACAACAGTTATTCCGAGCTCGAATTCTAAAGAAGTCCCCAGCAGAGTCGCCAGAGCTGTCACACCTCTTTTTACGCACCCGCAAGGGTGCAAAGAGTTTTTCCAATTAAAGGACAATCGAGATGGGATTTATTTTAATTATTTCAGAGTCGCCACTTGGGAGATTTATGGTGTCCCAAGTCACCGGTTAAATCCCTAATCGAGGAAAAGAATGACTCTATTTAACAGTCCGCGAACCAGAAATCCGGATAAGGAATTCTATTAACCCGGAGAAGGTATTAGGCATTCCCGAATTCCGTGGTTCTAGCACGGTCGCTCAACTGTCGTGTTTGGCTTATCTATCTGCTTTTTACAATTATGTACTTAATGCAAGTTAATATCCCTCTACCGCTTTTATTATTGGTTATGATTTACGAAAGAGAAAGTTGCTTAAAAATATGCTTTCGAATCACGTCACATGAAATGCACCCGGATCCTCGACATATTCTTATTCAACATTTCGGGGTTTGGATTCGGGTCGCATGAAATGCACACCCGTATTTAAGAAGATAGAACTAAAATATGCGCCCGGATCGACTACTTATTTACACTGTTGAGAAGGGCGTGATATTCGTTAAGAAGCGACGCATCTCAAAATCTTAGTATTTTATATGTACATTTATGAAGGCTGTGCGATTAGTGTAACTATCGGGCGAGGCACACCTTTGATTCAAATCTAAAGCGAACTACATCCCACTGTATTTTACTTAGGAGTTGATTCCAAATTATTTAAAACTTGCTACGAACCACACCACATGAAATGCGCCTGTGGTTCCTGACACGCTTTATTTGCTCTTGCCCGAAATTGGGGTCGGGTCACATGAAATGCACCCCCGACTCCTTTAATCTAATTACGTCATTCAGTTGAGTAATAACTCCCTAGCTAATCTTGCTTTTAACATAAGGTCTAACGTTAACAGATTTGGAGATTACACACACGAGCAGAGAAGATTGAATAGAGATACAACAGACTAATTCAGGTTTACGTGCTTATCTAATGATAGTGTATCTTTGGTCTAGCTACACTTTTCCATAACCAAGACTAGCAATACAAACTTAATTGGAGAATAACAGAATGTAATTAAACATAAGAACTTTAGACGACTACATGTTTCAACAGACTTCAAACATAAGCTTCAGGCTTCATTCTTTTCGAACCAAGGAATTACAACAACGGGGATGTGTACCTGGAATGCGGAAGAACGAAGATGAGTGAGCAGTGGCAATGCAGCAACAGTAACAGGAGCAACCAGTGGCAACACAGTGAACACAACGACCACACAGTAAACACCACAGCAACAACACAACAGACCAAGCCAGCAAACACTCAATACACACGACCAACAACCAGTGGCAGTTAACCACAGTAGCACAGCACCAACACTGGATCAACAGCAACAATAGACACAAAACAGCAACAACCAGTGGCAGCAATCAAAGATACAACAGCCACAACAATGGACTAACTAAAGCGACAATCAACCAGGCAGCACCCTATAGACCAAACCAGCAACACAAACGAACAAACAATCCCAAAACAGTGCTGCCAGTGACAAAATAACAGCACTGCCAGTGGCTTGACACTTCCAAACTCAGCAAATAACACCCAATCGACCTCAGCACACCAACACAAGAACCATAACAACAATGGACTAACAGCAGCAAACAAACAACCAGCAGTAGCCAAAATAGTGGCAAACAGGACTTCAGCAATGAACAATCGAAACAGTAACAAACAAGCCAATGGAACAATACTTGTCTATCTCTTTTATGGTGTTCAAGAATGTATCTTTGCTGCCTATTTCTCTCCAGCTATTACTGTTCTTTTCTCTCTAGTTACTCTCCAGTATTCTATATGTATCCTTGTATATCCCCAGGTACTCTAGTGTTCTCCTTAAATCTTTCTAATCCCCCTATATTTATAGCTAAATTCCCTCTGCCCTGGATGGCCAGAACCACTCCTGCCCATCCTTACTCCTGTCTAAACCTGCATTCTCCACCATCTAATGTCCATGTATGGGCTATAGCATAAAAATAAGGCTGGTGGCAGGGCATCAGTGGGATACCCTGCTGTGCAGGTTCCACTAGCCCTTTTATGGGCAAGTGATTAAACAATTAATCTTAATTAAATCCTAACTCTGTAACCAATTAACTCTTAATCCAGAATTAAACAAGCAACCAAAGCCCAAACTTGTGCATTGCATACGGGCAGGCCAGGGCATGAACAAACTATACAAACAAATTAATTTGTTGACGACATTAAACGAACTAGGCATACAAGCTGTTGCGGCATTGAATTCAAACAAGAATTGGTAAAGAATAGGAATCGACCACATAAAAGGTCTGTTGAAGGAGGAGAATAGATCAACTGATATGAGAAATTAAAAACATAACAGATAAGAATTGAAACACAAACAAAACAAACACACATGTTCATACAATTGAATTGAATCGACCAGAGAAGAAATGAATACCTCATAAGAAAACTGCCGACCCAGGCTTTGAACCAAGATTTGGGAACTATTGAAGCCAAACGGGCTTTAATCAAGATGTTCTCGATTGAGAACACCTAGACTAAAGTCCCTTGGACTTCAATTACGGCTAACCCGGCTCGAATTGGGTTTCTTCAAAAACTAGGGTTCTTGGGCTCGGATTTGGGGCTTTTGCATTTCTGGTTAGATTCGAACCAAACCAATGTTAATGGGAGTGTGGGGGAGGTGTGAGGAGGCTGTGGTATGAATTTGGTGAAGTTTGGCGTAGTTTGGGTTTTGACTCGAATCTTTGAATGAAGATTCAAGACGTTTGGTGGTGATTCGAGGTTAGCGAAGGCTGGGTTCGTAATGGGGGAGGTGAGGGGAAGATTTTGGTATTAGTTTGGTGGCCGTTGGCCTACCGGAACCGCCGTGAGGCGATTTTCGGCAGGCGGAGCACGGTGGTGGACGGCGAGATAAATTAGTCTCTAAGAGAGACGATGGGTGTGGGTCTGAAAGGGGGGGGGGGTATGGGATGAGCCTTATATACGAGATATGAGATTGAATCCTGATCGTTGGATCATTTACGATCAACGATCAGGATCCCCTCACTTAAACCAAACGGTGTCGTTTGGTTAAGTCATAGTCTGAGTGTATATTGGAATTAAAGGATTAATCTGGGCCGTTGGATAATAAAATCCAACGGTCCAGATCAAGCGTTACACAGGCTGAAGCTTGGACGGGTATTTGGGCTGGATTTGAGTTAGTGTGGGCCTGGTTCTTAACGAATTGGAGACGGCCCAGTTCTGATTTCTTCTTTGTTTTGCAACTAGACTCCATGATGTATCATGTGTATATGTATATGTATATATATATATATATATACATTAATTTATAACATAATTAAATTTTTAATACCACTATCCTACATAATTACAGACCACCAAAAAATGTAAATCACGTAATTTCGATATCGAACACCAAAAATGCAAAACCTAATATATTTTTTTTTGTATTTTATTAATTTACATAAATAAACATGCACACAAAAATATAAATTTAAGATAAAAACAACAAAAAATCACAAAAATCATGCCCAACACGAAACTATTTTTATTTTGAATTTTCTGGGAGTACTTCTCAGGTAAGGCAAAAATCACGTGCTCACAATATGAATCCAACTTTTCGTGAAAAACTGGTTAGTCTCTCTCTATTGGTTTTGCTCTCCCTCCTCTCTAAATGACAAACTCCAAAGCAGACCCCACCCATCCACCTGAACCACCTAACCAAACAATTGAGACGTCGACAACTCAACTACCTCACCCCCTAAAACTCCCTCTTACCAAGTAATGGATACCCCAATGGCTAATAACCCCAAGGTCACTGTCGGAACCACTACCGGAATCACAACTACAGTCACAACACCACCAAAAAACACCCAACATAGCTCTTCTAATACCAACCAAACACCCAATTTCGATGCCAACACCACCCAGAATCACACCGAGATTACCAACCTCTCTGCTTACCCAAAAATCTCTACCAATTTCGATCATCCTAAGCCCAAAATCAGCCATATAAATGACCTTACTGAAAGAGCCCAAGAAATCATGCAAACACAAAATAGCAAACAAATACCCAACCCCATTCTCCCTAAACAACAATCTGAAGAATTTCAAGTGAGTATTTTCACCAAAAGTAAACAATTGGTTTCTAATCCAACTTTTGCTGCTACTGTCCAAACCAACCTCAAATCTGCTGATAATGAAACCATGGTTGAGATTCAATATGGCACACATCTTGTTAAATCGATAGTTTTCTTCAAGGTTGAGGATTACTTTGTCAATTTAGCAAAAGAATGCAGATTCACCATCATTGGTAAGTTCTATCGAGGTAGACCAGCCATGGAGGATATTAGAAAAACTTTTATCAGGCAATTCCAACTCTCTGCCTCGGTCAAGATAGAATATTTCGACCCTAAGCATGTGTACCTCGATTTTCTAATGAAGTTTATTACAATCACGTCTTTGCTACAGATTATATAGACATTGGCAATGCCCTTATAAAAATTCTCAAGTGGACTCAAGATTTCAAACCAGAGGAGGAAACGACCATTACTCCTATTTGGATCCTAATTCACCAACTTTCCTGGCACCTATTTAAATGGAATATTGTTTCTAGGCTAGTGCAAGATGTTGATGTGGCAGTGACTCCGGACATGGCAACCTATTCTAAATCTAGAGGCAGTGTTGCAAAGGTTAAAGTCGAGATTGATCTTTTAAAGCCTAGACTTGATCAAATATGGCTAGGCTATAAAAGATTAGATGGAACTGACGATGGAAAGTGGCTTGACATTGAATATGAAAAGGTTCCAAGCTATTGTGTCTATTGCAATATCAAGGTCTCTATGAGAGCCAATGCAGAAACAAGATTCGAGATGAAAGAATAAAAGCTCAAAAGGAAGCTCAACTCAACAAGGAAAAGGAACAAAAAAGAGATAAACCAAAAAAGATGATTTCAAATGATTTCTAAGAAGAAGAGTGCCAAAGTGAGATTTAGAACAATAGTCATATGGAGATGGAATGCAAAGACTAATGATCATAACCAGGAAGACCAAAGATCGAATGGAATGCAAAGCCAGAATCATCAATCTGTGAACCAAGTTGTGAGAGATAAGGCAAAAAATGGAATTATTAACAATGAACCTAACGAGATGCAGAAGCCTCCCATGAAGGAACATGTTCTGGGTAAAGGAAAAAACAAGATGGACGAAGAAACCAAACAGAACAACATACAGAGGAGTGAGCAAATTACTAAAAAGAAGAAGAGGTGCAGAGTTAAAAAGAAGAACCAAATCATAAGTAGCAATGAATCCCAACTCCAAAACACAACCTTGGAAAAAGGCCAACCAAGCAGTAAGAAAATGGATACAACAACTAAACCATCGGAGCAGAATACTAGCAACAAAGAAGACAACAACTCCATCGATAATGATCAAAATAGCAGACACTCTTTCCAGGAGAATATTACCAAGGAAGAGAACAACACCAATCTCATTAAGGTGGAAAGCAACAACAGAAGTAGAGCAGACCAAAACAACAACAGAAATAACCATGTAATTGATCCAGGAGATGCCCATAACACTTATCTTAAACTTATCAGTGGTACCAGCTTAGAAGAGGATAATGAGAGTGAAAACATGTACATCTCCAATAACACTCAAATGGCAAGGATGATGGGGAATAGGACAGCGAGGAAGATGGTGACTATGAGGATGATATGAACACTGAGGAATCATATGATTTTGAAAGTATTGCAATGAAAGCTTTCCGAATGAGGACCAACCTGTGAACCATACAACTGATGATCATGTGGCACGTCTAATTGAAACTTTCAATACCAATGCCTTAGTGGAGATAAATATAAGCTCTGAAATTGATAAGATTGTTGAAAGAGCTCACCTATCACCTAGAGGTAGAGGAAGAGGCAGAAATAACATCAAGAGAGTCAGCCACAAATCAAGAGAAAGAGGTGGAAGATTCACCTATCAACAAGCTGTGGTTATACCACATGAACAAAACCTCTCCAACCGATTTATAATGTTTAAATCCTTATATTGGAATATTAGAAGCATCAGCTCTAGTGGTGCTTTTGATAGACTAAAAAAAATTATACGACTCCAAAATCTCCCTTTCATTGCTATTAGTGAACCTTTTTACAAGGTAGATCATCTTGATAAGTTCAGGTCTATGCTAGGCTATGATAATGCTCATGCCAATATCAATACTCAAATATAGACCTTCTGGAACAATGAGCTGAATTGTAATGTGGTGGAGGATTCAGATCAACATGTTACTTGTATCATGGAATCGATGAGAACAAACATCCTTGTTACTTTTGGTTATGCAAAATGTGATGTTGTTTTGAGTGAACATCTCTGGAATAACCTAAGGGATATCTCACAGAATTATAAACTCCCTTGGTACATTGCAGGAGATTTCAATTATATTATTGATCCAAGTGAGAAACAGGGTGGCAACCTTCACAGAATGTCCAAAAGCATGCCTATGATACAATTTATCATGGATTGTGATCTTATTGACCCAGGCTTCTCAGGCTCACAATTTACCTGGTGCAATGGATGGTCTCCTAACAGAAGAGTCTGGAAAAGCTAGATCGGGTGCTGGTTAAGCAAGAATGGATGAATATATATGACTCTACTAATGTCAATCACTTGGTTAGAACTTGCTCTGATCACTCTCCCTTCCTCTGATCACTTGGTAAGAATACATCACATCCTATCAGTAAATACTTCAGATTCTTAGATTTTTGGACTAACGAAAATGGTTTCAAAGAGGTGGTGAAACGTGTCTGGGATATAGAGGTTCATAGTTCCCCTATGTGGAAATTCCACATGAAACTAAAAAATACATGCAGATGCCTTTCCCATTGGTCCAAGACATCTATTGGTAATATATTTGACAATGTTAAGGAGCTGAAAAAGAAGATGGAGGATCTTGAACAAAAGTCCATTACAAAAAATACTGCTATCAACAGGGCTGAGCTTAACCGCATAAATGCGCTTCTTATCAGGGCCTATAAAATTGAAGAATCTATTTGGAAGCAAAAAACTGGGATTAAGTGGTTTGGGGGAAGTGAACACTAATTTTTTCTACTCCATTGTCTAGGGTAGAAAAAAGAGGTCAGCTCTTAAAAAGATGAGGCTAAATGATGGCACCTGGAATTAAGGAGATGAGCGGATTGCAAATAAAGCTATATCATTTTTTCAAAAGCAATTCACTAGAGAACATACAGAATCCAATTTTTTCTATCCTTAATTGTATTC
Organism: Nicotiana noctiflora; assembly: GCA_032618575.1. Lineage (NCBI taxonomy): Eukaryota > Viridiplantae > Streptophyta > Magnoliopsida > Solanales > Solanaceae > Nicotiana > Nicotiana noctiflora. Next base: position 132,576 of record JASVEL010013771.1, on the reverse strand, counting down.
CTAAAATTATCAATGAAATGGATAATGATGGCCTTACAACCATAGCTTCAATGGAGGAGCTGAAAGATGTCGTCTAGTGCACCTGGACCGGATGGTCTTTCTGGAAAATTTTATCATTCTTGTTGGGATATTATTAAGGATGATCTTTTACTAATGATCAATGATTTATTTGCAGGTAACCAAATTCTAAAGACCATGACCCATACCTGCCTAATCCTTATCTCTAAAGTTTTAGGTGTTTTAAGGATTGGTACAAAATTGAATGGGGTATTAGGTGATGTTGGTGTTTGGGTTGAGGTCCCGAGGGCCTCGGGAAGATTTCGGATGGTTAACAGGAGGATCAAAAAAGTGTTCTAGCAGCTGAAGCATTTCTTCTTCTCGTATTTTCGCATATGTGGCTTAGGAACCGGAGATGCAGCATGGAGGACCGCAAAAGTGGGTTTGGCCAGGAACATCCGACTCTGCTGATGCAGTGGAATTTTTGCAGAAGCAGATCCGCATATGCGAGATCAGGATCGCAGGTGCAGAATCTTGGATTTTTAATGAAATCGCAGAAGTTGTTTAAGTTCCGCAGAAGCGGGACCGCATGTCATGACTATTGGCCCAAGTTCAGTTGAACTTTTGAAGAATGACAAATGAACTCAGTGAAGGACCAAGTCCATCTTATGAGACACAGTGGTTATGGCCCATGCACATGAGATGTACGTGAAGAAGATAAGCCTTTGGAATCAAGCAGCAATATCTTCTGAATATCTTATAAATTGATCGAAAAGATTGCATATGGGATAAGGAGAAGAAGTCTCCTTAGGTGAAGAGAACTACATCCGGATCAAGGATAAGGATTGGAGTTTGAGTTGTTCTAGGACTCGAATTTGTTGAAGGATCAACAATTCGAGTTTTAATCAAACTCTGATTACTAACTCTGTAAATAAAAATGATTGTTATCTTTTACAAGGATGCACAAATATGCAGAAGTTAAGCTTAATTGAGAGCAAAAGAGAAAGGCAAATATGTGAGATTAAGTGTGCACTCCTGTAGCTACTTGAACGAGATAGAAGAACCAGTTCCATTGTGTTTATTCTTATTCTAGTTCAATTGTAGTAGGTTGTTTAAAACTTGTACCTTTCCAGCTTTCATAGAAGAAATTATATTAGGTACTTTGAGTATTAATCTCGCAACAATTGAGGTTGTGTATCACACTGGGATTAGAGTTCAATCCTTAGGTTTACAAGAGTTTGTAAATGCTATTTTTGGCTTAGTGATTTTAGTGGAAGTTTGGAAAAATCCTATTGAGTAGTAGGTTGTGGTTTTTTTACCTTTTGAGCCAGGTGTGTTCCACGTAAAAATCTCTGTGTTCTTTGCTTTATGCACTCTTATTTCCGCAAACAATTATAGGAAGTACATCTAGAAGAACAAAGTTCTTCTAGTGCGAAAATTAGGTACCATACAAATCACCCCCCCTTGTGTGGTATATAAGTTTACAACATCAATTGGTATCAGAGCGAGTTATCCTTGAAGAGGCTAATACCTTAGGAGAGGGTCAACAATGAGTGCACCACCTGGGAAATGGGAAGGACAATCCACTGCCACACCTCCAGTTTTCAACGGTCTGTACTATTTTTGGTGGAAGAACAAAATGAGAGATCACATTATAGGGGAAGATTATGAACTTTGGGACATAGTCTCTGATGGTCCCCTAGTTACATGTTACACCCCAAGTTTTCATACGTGAGAGTATGTCGTAAGTCAATTGATGTAAGCTCATAAATGAGATTATATTTGAAAGCAAATAAAGTAAGTTAATCATGTTACTTTGGAGGTTACAAATACTTAAGATCATGAATGACAAGTACCAAAAGGGTTGGAAAGCTTAGTCGCTAAACAAATTGAAGAAAATAAGTTCCGTCGAAAATCGACAAGTTTTGAATGTTATAACATATTCTTTTGGTGTGAGACTAGGGTGATTAACATGATGAGGAGGTTAAGTTATGAGTTATTGTTGTCGTATGATAGTCGTGTGTTATTTTTTTTAAGTCAAACGAGTTATGGAACAAAAGTTAGCAAAGGCCATCACAGGTTGCATTCATAATATGCTGAAATTTAGGCCAAATTTAGATGCACTTTTCTCCAAATATACTTTGAATAAATGGATGATCTACATATAAAATTGAAGATCTACGAGTCTAGTTTTCAACGCATTAAACCGTTCGTCAATATGACATCGGAGTAGAAAGATATTCATGTTTTCGCGAGACCGCGCAACTCCCAATGGGACCCACTTAGGCGGTGGTTGACCTACTTCTATTATTAAACGATTTGGACGCCTATTTTTCACTTATTTTCAACTCAACTTCGTCTCCAACCTTCTCCTAACACTTATAAACAGATTCCACAAGGGTTTGAAGTGATTCCAAAGTGATTACACCATATTTCAACATCAAAACTTAGTTCTAGTGAAGAACAACACCTCTTTGAGGTTATGTTGTCATTGAGGATTGTTATGGGCTGTATTTGGATGAAATTCCAAGTTGTTGCTGCTGTATAAGGTGAGTATATCAGCCTACTAATTGTGCTTAAGCTTTCTTGTATGTTGGTTAAGTTTTTAGGATGTTAAATTACAAGATAATACTTGGATTAGCTTAAGTCACTTCTATGGTGTTGTATTGCCATTGAGGGTTGTTGTAAGCTGTTTATAACTTGGATTTTGACTTGAAGTTGCTTTAGCAAGTATGTGTATTGTGTTCTTTCATGTGCTTAAGGTTATCTTGATGTTGATTAAGTTAAATGGATAGAGTAGACATGAACTAGTGAATAAAGCTACTAATTGAAGATAATTGGAGTTGAGGATTGTTTCCTTTGTTATAAATATTTGGTATAAGGATGGAATCATTGATGAATGACTTCATAATCACGTTAATGATAGTTTTAAATTAATGTAAGAAGTCTATAAGGGGTGATATGGGTTATACGGATTCCAACCGGAGCTTGCCGCTCGTCGTGAAGTAGTTGTGACTTGTTGTTGTTATATGGTGTCTTGTTATTGATATTTATAGGTTGCTGGACTTCCATGGTTGTTGTTGTTGTTGTTGGTATATGGTATTGGAGGAGGCCCTTGTTACAAGGGAGATGCTGCCCGAATTTACGTAGATGAGCTACTAGCTTAAGTTTCAGATATAGCCTTTGCTCAACACTGATTTTGAATCTCTTTATGCCATGGTAGGTTGAGTTGAGTTGTTTGAAGAGTTGCTTGAGAGGTATTAAGGACTCACCATGGTTAAGGTATGTTAAGGCATTTCCTTCTTTCTTTTGGCATGATCTAATATGAAATGAATATGCTATTTCATAATGAATCTACTCCTAGCAACTAAGGTTGTCCATGTTGTTCTTTCCATACAAAGTTATTCTAAGAAAGTATGTATGATCCATAAGTCATAGTAAAGTTCATATTGTATGTCCATAATGTTCTTACGTCACTCAGAAAGGTTTAGAACGTGATTCCATGAGTCGAGCATACATTATATATATGTATCTATTTTACTCTACCGAGCCGCGCTATAGTCGGCCGGGTACGGCACCTATTGTGCAACCACTGATCAGTTGGGTTTACCGAGCTCCACGTGGTCGGGTACGTTTTTACCGAGTCCTCTTTGAGGCCGGGTACGATATGATGATGATGATGCCCCCAGAGGCAAATGTTTTTAAAGGTATATGTATATATATGTATTATGCATTTCATGTCAGTAGCCCCCAGAGGCACTCAGATGTTCCAAGTTGTATTTCCTCCATCTCTCTTTACATTACTATTCTTGTTTATGCTTTCTTGCCTTACATACTCGGTACATTATTCGTACTGACGTCCCTTTTGCCTGGGGACGCTGTGTTTCATGCCCGCAGGTCCCGATTGATAGATTGATTATCCTCCTATTAGGCTATCAGCTCAGCGAAGGTGTTGGCGCACTCCACTTGCTCCGGAGTTGCCTATTTGGTCAGTATGCTTAAGATATGTATTGGTTGGTATAGTGGGGCCCTGCCCCGACCTTTATGATTTTATGTACTCTTAGAGGCTTGTAGACAGATGTCATGTGTATGGATACTTGTATGGCCTTGTCGGCCTATATTTTGAGTTTACAAATGGTCATGTCGGCCTTATAGGCCGTGTGTCATATGTATAAGTTTGTATATCATGTTGGGTCATCATATGTTGAGTATTCCCTTATGTTTTATTCTTGTTATCTCATGGCAGGTTTTCTGGCTTATTTACTCATAATAGTATAATAAGAAAGATATGTTACGTTGGAACTCGGTTAAGTAAGGTACCGGGTGTCCGTCGCGGCCCATCGGTTTGGGTCGTGACATTACAAGTGTGGTAAGACTGACCCCATGATAAAAAACTGCCCTCAATGGGAAATTGAGTGGAAGAGAAAGAGTTGAACGAAGGAACATGAAGAATGAACAGGTCCAACCAAAGAGAAACAAGGTTCAACCAAGGCTATGGTTGCTGCTTGGGAAGAAACAGGTGCGATTTACCATTGAGTCACAATCCCCAATGGTAAATGACCCCGCGCTCGCCATTGAACGCGTGTCTCATCTCAATATAGCAATACGTTTTACAAATCCGGGGTTTCAAACCCTGAAGACATCATTTAAATAATTACTCACCTCTAGCTGGCCAAAAGTCTAGCTCTCTATGCCTTTTCCTATCGAATCAACCTCCTCGTGCATCGAATCTGATCAAAACCACAAGGAATACGTTACAATAGGCTAAGGGAACATAACCCAATCGAAAAGACTCGAAAATTATCAAAAATCACGAAATTGGAAAAACCCGAGCCCCGGACTCACTTCTCGAAAAATAAAAAAGTTCACATCACCGGATTTCTTATCCCGCCATGAGTCTACACATATCAAATTTACCAAAAATTCGAGCTCAAATGCTCCGTCAAACCCTAAATTTTCTTTCTCTTAAGTTCAAGACCTAACCTCCATTTTTGACCTCTAATTCCTTGTTTTTCACCCTTAATTCATGTAATAACACATTAGATTTATGTTTTAGGCTCAGAATTCCTTACCTCAATGAAGTCCCTTGATTCCCTCTCCAAAATCGCACAATAACCTCCAAGTCCGAAGTGAAACTGTTAAGTTCTTTAAAAATTTTGCGAAGATGGAATTAAATATCCCTGATCAGGCCTTTCCGCTTCTGCGGGATCTACTAACTCGTCTAGAACCGCTTCTGCGGTCCAATACCACTTCTGTGGTGACCGTATCTGCGGGCCACCGACCGCTTCTGCGAAAGTCCCCAAACTTCTCTATCTGCTTCTGCGGAACACCAACCGCATCTGCGGCTCCAAGCCCGCACCTGCGGAAGCAGCCTCTCCCCTCCAAAATCGCACCTGCGCCTATTCACCCGCATCTGCAACCCCTTTTCCGCAGATTCAGAAATACCAAATACCAAGCATATTAGCAATCACACAAGTCCAAAATTCACCCCGTTGGCCATCCGAAATCTCCCCGAGGCCCCCGTGACCTCAACCAAAAGTGCCAAACCATTCTAAAACATCATCTAAACTTGCTCCTATCATCAAAACACGTCTAACAATGCTAAAATCATCAATTCTCACCGAATTCAAGACTAAGTTTCTAAAAAACTTCCAAAATACGCATTTGATCAAAATTCCAACCAAAACACCTCCGAATGACCTGAAATTTTTCACACACATTCAAAATAACCTAATGAAGCTACAATAACTCTCGGATTTCCATTCTAACACTCGGATCAAAATCTCACCAATCAACCAGAATTCGCCATAATACTAACTTTGCCAATTCAAGCCTAATTCTACACCAGACCTCCAAAATCAATTTTGATAACACTTCTAAGTCACAAATCATCCCCCGAAGCTAATCGAAATACCAGAACTCACATCCGAGCCCTATAACTCAATAGTCTACATCCGATTGACTTTTCCAAATCAAGTATTCCTTAAAGAGACCAAGTGTCTCATTTCCATCCAAAACCAACCCAAATCGACTCATTCACCCGATACTTTTATAATAAGACATAAGGAAGCATAAAATGGGGGAAACATGATGGTAACTCATGTGACGACGGGCCGGGTTGTCACAGTACAACCGACCCAATATAATCAATAAGTAATAGAACTAACCTTAGGCTGAAAGCAGTGACGATCTCAAAAGGATACACTTTGAAACAATATAAAGTCACACAAGTAAGATAATGACAATGACAACAAATAACTCAGAGAAATTTCAATAATCAGCTCATTCGGATGCTGAAATTTAGACACGCTTTCGTGTTCAACAATTAAAGCCCAACACTAATAAAATATGTTAAGTACATCTAGAATGTTACATCTCTAAGACTACATGTCAGATAAGCATGTCAAATGTAATGAATCACGGTGATATTCCCAAGGTACCCACACTCTTAGAATACTAAATTTGTCTGTCTCAATTACCCACTCATCTCTCTCTCTCTCTCTCTCTCTCTCTCTCTCTCTCTCTCTCTCTCTCTCTCTCTCTCTCTCTCTCTCTCTCTCTCTCTCTCTCTCTCTCTCTTACAGACACACACACAGACACACACACGCACACACACACAAAATCACTCAGCATTGTAGGGGTAGCTGGAATCAATGTCCCTCACTGAGCTAATATAAAGCTTATAAGGCGCGATGTAGTGTGCAGCCCGATCCATAATAATAAATAAGCCAATAAGTCCTGCAGCGGCCTGCAGCCTGATCCATAATAATAATAACAACAACAATAACAACAACAACAACAACGACAATACAACAACAACAACAACAACAATAACAACAACAACAGGCTCTCAAGCTCACCTCAGTCACTAATCTTTCAAGTCTCAAGCCTCAACCTCGTACTCAGTCCAAACAATAATAATATGTGATTTAACAGTGAATGATAATAAAGACTGGCATATGATATGCAAACAAAGGATCATGACTGAGCACATAGTTGCAGTCAAAGAAGATAATTCAAAACAACAGAAATATTCTCAGTAGGCCTCAACTAAATAAGTACTAGCCTAAACATGTTTTTATAGCATAAATTATAGCTCAATTACTCTAATAAGTAGGGATTTCATGGATAGAACAAGATTTGATAATAACACAGTCCAGAAGAATCAATCGAATCATGAAAGACACGGTGACGCTCACACACCCATCACCTGGCATATGTGCCACTCCAACACAAACCATATAACACGCCTTCCGGGAATTTATACCCCCAGTTCCAAGTTTAAAAGTGTGACTTACCCTAAAGTGCGCAACTCAATGCTTCAACAAATCCTTGCCTCGCGAATCGACTTCCGAAAATCTAGTCACAATAACTTAATATAATTAATACAAGCTATAGGAATCGATTCTATACGATAAAGCTATGCTCTTTAACCAAATTCAAAAAGTTAACCCAAAACGTCAACCCCGGGTTCGCACCTTACCCGACAAAATTTATAAAATTTGAACACCCATCCAATTATGTGTCCAATCATACCAAAATCATTCAATTTCAATCACAAATCGACTTGAAATCTCCAAATATTGCTCTCCAATACATAAACCATACACCCCCCAAATTTCACCTCAAACACACATTATATAGGCGGAGAAATCAATGAGTATCCAATATTGATGGACAAAAGTGATCAAAAGTTTCTTACCTTGTGAATTAGAGTGAAATCCCTTTTAAAAATCACCACTAGCCGAGCTTCTAAAGTCCAAAAATGAAGAAAATAGATCAACCCTCGACTACATTATTTTGTCCAGCAAAACAACTTCTGCATCCACAATCGCCGCTTCTGTGGTCAACCATATATGCGAAAACTCGCTTAAACGCTAACCCACTGCATTGCGGTCCGTAGCTCATACATGTGAAAAATATCAACTTCTTCAACTCTTGATCCCCAGTCCTCTTCTGCTTCTGCAGACCAATGATTGCACCTGCAGATGCGCTTCTGCGTTCTGCGAACTTCCAATCCAGCTCCCCCTCCAATTCTGCGGAAACAAACATGTATCTGCAGAATCGCAGATGCAGAAATAATCTCGCACATGCGGCCACTGCCCATCTCACCTATAACCACTTCTGCGACCCCTTGGTCGCTTCTACGGCTCCGCAGCTGCGGCCAATTCCTCGCAGGTGCGGTTACACCATAACTGAACCCAACAAATTTTCCATAAGTCCAAAATTTAATCCGAATCACACTCGAGGGGCCCGGGACCCCACCGAATACACCAATGCATTCTAAAACATGATACGAACTTAGTCGAAGCCTCATATTATGCCAAATAATATAAAAAATACGAACCACACCCCAATTCTAGTCTAACTAAACTGATGAATATTCAATTTAAAATCGATGCCGAAACCTATCAAACCAACTTTGATTGACCTAAAAATTTTGCACACGAGTCATATATGACACAACGGACCTACTCCAACTACCAAAACCCAAATTCGAGTCCGGTATCAACAAAGTCAACTCTCGGTAAAACTTCTCAACCTTCCAAACGTTCAACTTTCTAACTTTTGCCAATTCAAGTCAAAACGACATACGAGCCAATAGCTGGATATACTCTTAAGTCCAAAATAACCACATGAAGCTATCAGAACCATCAAAACTCCATCACGGAGTCGTTTACACATAAGTCAACATCCGGTCAACTCTTTGAACTGAAGCTTCCAACCTTGGAATTAAGTGTTCCAACTCATTCCGAAATATCCCCGGAACCAAACCAACCACCCTGAAAAATCACCTAACCACAACTGAATATAAAATAAACGATAAATGGAGAAGCGAGGCTACAATACTCAAAACGGCTGGTCGGATCGATGTGAAATTCATTCTATTTCTCCGACGCGCATGTCGTCCGATCAGTCTACTCTGCTTTAGTATGCGCTAGGGAAAAAGCGGAGCTCCTTCTTGTTGTGCCCGTTCCCCCTCTTAAACAAACGCTCGTCCTCGAACGAGTCTAGAATCATACCTGGAGTCTCAAATAGGTGTGAATACCTGCTCCACATTTCCCACTCTATCTCCCAAGTAGCCTCCTCGGCTTGCTGGCCTCTCCACTAAACTTTCACTGAACCTATATTCTTTGGTCTCAACTGTAGAATATGCAGCTAAAAATAAATGGTGGAGAAGAAAAAATTTCTACTTTAACTAAACTAATTAGTTTCAATTGAAATTGGGTTTTCCATAACGTATGATTGTTAATATTTACTATTCTATTTGTCCTATTTCGTATTCCTACGAAGTACGAACAATACTTTCACAGTGTATAAGAGAAAAATGTAATAAGTTGGAAAAATGTGATAAGCTTCGCGATTGCGAAGCACGATACACCAAATATTAGAAATAACTGTCATACAAGTTTAAAATGATCTGAAACTCACCCAAAGCTCCTTGGATTCCAAAGGAAACATGCACACGAGTGTAATAACACCAAACAAACTCGTTCGCGCGATCAAAATATCAAATTAACATTTGGAATCACAAATCGGACATCAAGACGTATGAAATTCAAAAGAAAACTCAAGAACCTCTAAAATCATAACCAGATGTCCGAATCCATCAAACTAACTCCGAATTGCACCAAATTTTGCAGACAAATTTTAAATTGCAAACGAACCTATACCAAGTGCCAAAATTAAAATTGGAACCCGATAACCATAAAATCAACCTACAGTTAAATCCAGAAAATTTTCAAATATTCAAATTGCTAACTTTCGGCAAAATAAATTAAATCAACCTAGGAACCTCTGAGTTCAGTTTCGAGTATATGCTTAAGTCTAAAATCACAATACAAACTTACCGAAATCATCACAATACCGATCCGGGGTCATTTACCCAAAATATTGACCGTAGTCAACTCAAATTGTTTCTAAAGCAAAAAATCACATTTTGTTTAAATTTTTACGCAAAGTTTTTTTGGAAAAAGATGCGAACCATGCACGCTAGAATCACCAAACAAATCTAACGAAGGTTCGAAACACAAAAGTAAGACCTAGTACTCAAAACCACCTATAAGGTCATCACAATTATAGTTACCCACCCTACCCACGTCGATCATCTAATGTACTCAGCGACTTTCTCAAACAACAGTTGTTTAAGCAACTTGATCATTTATTTAAACAACACAATTAGTCATTTAAACAACAACAAAAGGGATCTAAGCAGATCAATTATTAGTTTAAACAACTAGCAAAGTTATTTAAGTAATTTAATTAGTTGTTTAAACAACTCAATCAGAGAACATTTCCGTTTAATGAAATCAAAACATAGTATAATATAACCATCCAACGCGCAAAAGATTAAATTAAACCACCTAACATGCAAATGAAGGTAGAAAAATTCAGATAGGAATTTGTACCATTTAAAATTGAAAATGCCATTAGTAAAAGTAACCTTATATGAAAAGTAGCAAATATTACTATTTTCCCATCTTTCTGCCATGGCTACTTTCATGTTCTTGATGCTTCCAATGCTATTTGCAGCTGTTGAAGTTGGAGCACAGAAGCAACCTTCCAACATAACCTTAGGTTCTATTCTTTATCCAAACCGAAATCCGAGTTCTTGGCTATCTTCTTCAGGCCATTTTGCATTTGGTTTCTATTCAAAAGGAGATGTATTTCAAGTTGGTATATGGTTAGCTTCCACGAGCCGAAAAACTGTCGTTTGGACTGCTGGTAGAGATGATCCTCCAGTTCATTCGGATGGATACCTCGAGTTTACAAAAGAAGGCAAACTTATTCTATGGTCAAAGCAGAAGAAGAAAGTCATTGCAGAATCTCCAGAGCCAGCAACTTCAGCTTCCATGCTTGATTCTGGTAACTTTGTTATCTACCATAAAACAGATGTCGTTTGGGAAAGTTTCGATTATCCAACGAACACCCTCCTCGTTGGCCAGCGACTAATATCAGGCCACAGCCTTGTCTCTAGTGTCAGTGAAATTGATCATTCAGTTGGGAGATTTTATTTGATTATGCAGGCTGATGGGAATCTTGTTGCATATCCAACCAATTACATAAATAGACCTGAGGCTGCCTATTGGGCTTTCATGTTACAAAGTAGAGGCGAATTCGGTGATGTTGATTCAGTTTTTGTGAGTCTTACTACAAGAGGCCAACTGTTGAGAAGTGCTTCTAATGGTTCTCGTTTTCAAGTGAATGAAATAGCAAATAGCTCAACTCGAACAACAAATAAGACAGTGATTTATCGCGCTACTCTTGATCCTGATGGTATTTTTAGGCTTTATACACACAGTTTTGAAGGCAAAGATGAATCGAGCTTGGAAATCAATTGGTCATCGCTAAAAAATCAATGCCAAGCCAGCGGATTCTGTGGTGTAAACAGTTATTGTACTGCAAGAAATGGCAGCAGCACAGGTGCTTGTTCTTGCTTACCGGGATTTTTATATGTCAATCATGAAAAGAAATTTCAAGGGTGCTATCGGGGATTTGTTTACGAAGAGTCTTGTGGAAGCAGCAACTCTACATTATTGGCCTACAATCTCACCATGATTCAACACTTAAAACTTGGAGGATATCCATTTTCTCAGGTTTCAATTGTTGAGCAGGATTGCAGACAAGCTTGCTTGGACGACTGTACTTGTTGGGCTGCTCAATATGTGAATGGAGTTTGCAGAAAATTCAAGCTTCCATTAATCTATTCAACACTTGATCCAACTGATAAGTCTGTTAAGGCTTTTGTCAAGCAGAGCTACAATATTTCTAAAATTGCTGGTCACACTGTTCCCCATCCTGGAAAAGCTGGGAAGAGAAATAAAAGCCGGAAAGAGTTAATCTTGATTCTATCCCCGGCTCTTGGCTCCGTAGCATTTCTACTTACGGTTGTTGCAATTTGCAGTTATCTTTTCTACAGAAGCGGTGATCGCCAATATCAAAAACTGTTGGAAAATCCATATTTGGGGCCAAACGAGGAGTTCACTCTTCGATCATTTTCTTACAGCGAGCTTGAAAAAGCTACTGAACATTTCAAGGAAGAGATAAGGCATGGTTCGTTTGGAAACCTCTATAAAGGATTTTTATCGGAATGTAACAGAACGATTGCTGTAAAGCGACTGGAGAAGATGGGGGATGAAGGAGAAAGGGAGTTTAAAGCAGAAATGACAGCAATTGGGCAAGCTCGTCACAAAAACTTGGTTAATTTGCTTGGTTTTTGCTTGGAGGGATCTGAAAAGATTCTTGTATACGAGGACACGAGCAATGGATCACTTGCAGATATCCTATTTAATTCTGAAACAAGTCCTTCTTGGGAGCAAAGGATGAGGCTTGCACTTGATATATCAAGGGGAATTCTTTATTTGCATGAAGAATGTGAGACTTGCATAATTCACTGCAACATAAAGGCACACAATATCCTTGTAGATGATTTGTGGACAGCTAAAATCACTGATTTTGGACTAGCAAAATTTTTGGTTCCTAATCAAGTAGGGAACCAACTTCAGCTCAAAACAAGAGGGTATTTGGCACCAGAGTTGCAGAATAGCACGTTGATCTCTGACAAGGTAGATGTTTATAGCTATGGAGTGATGCTTTTGGAGATCATATGCTGTAGAAGTAATATGGATGTCAATGTCTCGACCGAGGATGAGATCTTTCTTCCTACTTGGGTACATAAATGCTTTGTCGAAAATGATCTCAAAAAGCTAGTCGGAGATGAGGATGTCGACGTGAAGTCCTTAGAGATGATGGTGAAGGTTGGTTTGTTATGCATTCATGATAATCCTGATCTTCGCCCTTCTATGAGGAATGTGGTTCTCATGTTAGAAGGAATTATGGACATACCATTTTTAGCATACACAAACATTGTTTAAGTTTCTTATGTCTTCTGTACATTGTAACATACTGGTGTATAATGAAGCATAAATTTTACTTTGTAATAGAATGTCAAGCATTTTATTTATGTGAACCAAAACCAGTTTGAATGTCAAGAAAGCATAACTTTGGCGCTTTGTTGCCAAATATGTTCTTATTTCTAATCTCTTTGATCTTGTTCTTCGTATCACACCTTTGTACTTTGATTGTAAACTAGGGAAAGAAAAACAAAAGAATGAAAAAGGGAGAATTTAGAAACAATATTTTCCACTAATATGGACCAAAGGGAGTAGTTAAAGTTTCTTTCTTTGTAGTCCTTTTCAGCCTTTGTTTTCAAAGTTGAATTCTTACCCATGGAAAGTTCAAAGATGGAATTAAGAGAGTGTTTGTCCAAGTTTATAGGTTGGTCAAATACTTTTTGGTTTTTTACGCGTTCGGTAAAGTTAAAAGTGCTTATAAGTCAAACATAAGCCAAAAGTCATAAGCTGGGTCACCCAAGCTTATGAATATTTAGCTAATAAACACTTTAAGTTTGACCAAGATTTTTATTATTTTATCCTCGAAATAGTTTTGTTTAGAACAAAACACCTACATCGATACTCACTGTCTCAAGTATTCAACCTAAACCCCCTCCCCCCTTCCCCTCCCCCATCTCTTCAAGTCTGCAGTTCCCATTGACTATTTAAGATAAGCAAATTCTCTATTCCTTTGCATACTTATATCTATGTGATTGTTGTATAATCTTCGAACTGTATGTAATAAATAAGGACATATCAAAATTTTGGTGTATTTAAAATATAATGACAAATAGAATATTTTGTATTTGAATCGATCTGGATTCTAAAATTTTGAAGAAATTACGTAAGTGTAAACAGTTCTAAGATTATTTAAGTCATTTTAACATAAAAGAGCTTATCAACACCTTTTTATCAAATATTGTAGCAACATACTATCAATTTCAGCACTTGTATCCAAATACGTAACTGCTTACTTATTACTTAAATCAGTTTCAGCACTTAAAAGTTCTTTTCAGCACATAATGCTTATCAACCACTTCAAATAAGCACATCCAAACATGCTCTAATTGTCCTTTTCTCATGTCTTTCATAGACTTTTCTCACGGAAGACTTTTCTATTAAAATATTTCTGTGCTTGTTTATAGTTTTCTATTGATGCCAACCCATTAGGAAGACCTAATGATTGACTTGACCAAGTAATATTCCTAGTTTCTTCTTGGATATTTCTTGAGACTAGATTTTCTGTTTGTCTTTGTTGTTTCTCTAGTTTTCTTTTCCTTTTTCTTATTTTGACAAGGATGTTAAAATTTAAAACTTGTGCTGCTTTCTCTCACTCCAATATCATGTCTCTATATTTCTTCCTTGTATTGTATATGATCTTTGGATCAGCTAGAGCTCAATCAGTGGCACCAAATGCAATAGAATTAGGATCTACTCTTCATCCCACTACTCAGCCTACAGCATGGTACTCAGCTTCTGGTCATTTTGCCTTTGGTTTTTATCCACAAGGAAGTGGTTACAAGGTAGGAATTTGGCTGCTAGGAGGCTCCAATAACAACGATACTATTGTCTGGACCGCGTTTCGTGATGATCCAGAAATATCTGCAGATTCCACCCTGGCCTTTATTGATGGAATTGTAGTTCTGAAAACAAGTAATGGGGATAAGACTATTGCTAGTTCATCAGAATCTGCATTATTTGCCAACTTGCTTGATAATGGTAACTTTGTTCTTTACAACCAAGATGATGAGTCTATTTATGAGAGTTTCAGGTCTCCTGGTGATACAATATTAGGTGGGCAGATTCTAGTTAGTGGGGGTAAATTGATTTCTAGTTTCTCCTCCACAAATCATTCCTCAGGGAGATTTCGCCTCGTGATGCAGGGCGACGGGAACCTTGTTGCATACCCCAAAAATTTGAATGAGGCAGTGGATTCCTATTGGGCTTCACAGATCTATTGCACTGGTTGCAGAAATCATCTGCTTCTTAACAGTACAGGCATCTTATTGCTGATCAATGACACTGATTCTTCTGTAATTCGACGATTATATAGTCCACTTAAACAGAAGAAGACAACTATTTATCGGGCTACACTCGATCATGATGGAAATTTTCGACTCTATTCTCATGAATTCGACTCCAATGGTAATTCCAAAATACGGTTGGAGTGGGAGGCAATCGATGATCTCTGTCTTGTGAAGGGATTCTGCGGCCTCAACAGCTTTTGTGTTACAAGTCACAATGTACACTCTTGCATGTGTCTACCAGGATCATACTTGAAAGAGACTGATCCAAGCTTTGGTGATTGCCAAAGGAACTTTACTAGAGGAAAGTGCATTCATGGCAAAGAAGATTCAAGCGTCTATAAGATTACTACTACGACTAATCTTACTTGGGAAGATCCTCCTTACTTTGCTACATCATTTCTAGGAAAAGAAGATTGTGGCAAATCTTGTTTTGAGGACTGTGATTGTGATGCTGCCCTCTTCGATGAAACTGGCCAATGTATGAAACATAAGCTGCCTTTGAGATATGTCAAAGGCGCTCCTGAAGGATCTCACACTGGTTTTTTCAAAGTCAGCGATATAATCGTGCAAAATCCAACAACAGATTCAGTGAAGCCACCATGGGTAGTGATCTTGGTTTTATCGATAAGTTTCGTTCTATATTCAGGTACTGCTCTTGCACTTTCAGGATTATATGTCTTCAAATTCAGGATAATAAAGTACAGGAAGCTATTGCAGACAGGAACCACAGGCTTAACGAAAGACTTCATACTCAGAACTTGCTCTTACCGAGAGCTAAAACAGGCAACTGATGGTTTCAAAGAAGAGTTAGGAAAGGGTGCCTTCGGTGCAGTTTATAAAGGGAGCTTCGACAAAGGTAAAAACCTTGTGGCGGTGAAGAGGCTAGAGAAGGTAGTCGATGAAGGTGAAAGGGAATTCAGAGCAGAAATGAAGTCCATTGGCAGAACTCGACATAGGAACTTGGTTCGATTGCTTGGATATTGTGCTGAAGGCTCAAAAAGAGCTCTAGTTTATGAATATATGAGCAATGGTTGCCTAGCAAATCTCTTGTTCCGAGGAGCTACTCACCCTGATTGGAACTTAAGAGTAAATATTGCACTAGATGTTGCCAAGGGAATCCTTTACCTCCACGAAGAATGTGAAGCTCCAATCATCCACTGTGATATAAAACCACAAAACATCTTACTCGACGAGTTCTTGACAGCTAAAATCTCAGATTTCGGGTTGGCTAAACTACTAATGCCTGATCAAACAAGAACATTCACCGGTGTAAGAGGGACTAGAGGGTATTTGGCACCAGAATGGCAAACAAATACCCCTATCTCTGTCAAAGTAGATGTCTACAGTTATGGTATTGTATTGCTAGAAATCATTTGCTGCAGAAGAAACATTGAAGTGTATGTGACTAAAATAGAAGAAATCCAGCTTTCGAAATGGGCATACAGTTGCCTTGTAGAAAGTGAATTAGACAAGCTTGTCGGAAGTGAAGACATAGACAAGAATACATTGGAGAGAATGATCTCAGTGGCAATCTGGTGCATTCAGGACGAACCAGCTCTTCGTCCTCCCATGAAACAAGTATTACAGATGTTACAGGGAATTGTTGATATTCCATTTCCTCCATGTCCAAGTAGCAGCAGTTAATTTCATGTAAAATCACTAGTTTTAACTTGTATGCATGATTGTTTAGTTTACTTTTGTTTTCTTCAATAATATCTTTTGATGTTAAAGGGAAATTTCTGAAATAATCGCAAATGCGAATTGTAAGTTCTACCTTAGTTCACATTGTGCTTGAATGAGTGAAGAAAGAACATCATAAAGGCATTTATCGTTTTCAAGTTGGCATAATTATGTATATTCTTTTCATTCGATCTATTTGTGTATATAAATCGAAAAGACGAATAATCTAAACTGAAGTCTAAAATTGATCAAACTGACCAAATGTTTACCCTATTTGGCCCGTGTAAAAATAACAACACGTCTACGTTCAAAATAATGTGGCACCATGAACCTTCAATCCTGATTCGCCTCTGTCTTCAATTCTTGAAAACTTTTCAGAAGCACACAACTACTGAAACCTAGGCGCTTTCTTTGTTTTCCTAAATGTGTTGCAAGTGCATAGATATAAGGGCAATAATGCGCGTCAAAATAGCAGGGTATACTGATCAATATAGCTAGTGTTTACCAAGTCAATGAAAAAATAGCCATTATTTTGCTGCAACAGAGACCGATCTCGTATAATATACGGCAGTTTGATGTATTTGTGTACGAACTCCAGCATATTATGCTGGACCGGTATACTTTGCTGACTCCTGTATAATATGCGGGAGACTAGAGCACCAGTGCTCAAAACTCCAGTATATTATACTGGACATTTATACTTGCTGGAACTCCAATATATTATGCGGGAGTTCCAGCATAATTATACTTGAACTCTCTCATATTATACGGGAGTTCCAGCATAGTTATCCTAGAACTCCCGTATAATATGCGGGGGTTCAAATATACTTAGGCTGGAACTCTTGTATAATATGCGCGCGTATTTTTCGAATTTTGAACAGTGTTTTCGCTCAGATTTATCTTGACATCAAAAGTAGCTAAATTTCGATTACTTTTGAAACTAGGTTATTTTTGAATGACCAGTTGTAAATCTGGCAATTTTTAAATTTCTCCCCAATAATGCTCCCACGGAGCATAATATAATGACCCACACTGCATCGAATTTTCTCAAGCCCAATTACAGAATCCATAATGATATGCTCCAACTTCCACATCAGAATGTCAAGCCTCTCACACTACAAAAAAAACCTTAAATTACATAGGGATTTTATATGGGAATTTTTTCAGCAGATAATTCCTACAAATTTTCATATGAAAATCTAATAATTCCTAGACTCCAAAATACTTACCTGCCAATTTATTTTCCTCATGTCAACCCGCAAATAAATTTGGCGACAAAATATTACCTAGAGATTTATTTGAAAAAATAATTCCCAAATATTATTTTCGTAGGTAATTTTGTAGGGAAATGATAAAACATATAAAAAATATATTACCTTTGTAATTTCGTAGGAACTCCCCATGTAATGTTACTTACAGATTTAGTTAGGCATTATTCTTGGGGATTTACATAGGGATTATATTACCTAGGAAATTATCTAGGAATTTATTATTACGATTTTAGCTGGGAATTATTTCTTGAGAATTTACCTAGTGATATTATTACCTACAAAATTACTTGAGAATTTTGTTGCTGTATATTAGTTGAGGATTTTTCCCTACGGATTTTCTTGAGAATTTATTGGTGTGATTTTAGCTAGAAATTTTCCTTGAGGATTTACCTGGGGATGTTATTACCTACGAAAGTACCTGGGAATTTTGTTGTTGCATATTGGGATTTTTCCCTAGGGAGTTACCTGGAGAATTTATTGTTGGGTTTTTAATATATTTAATTAATATATTAAAGAGTTAAAAGAGGGTGAATGAGAAATGGAGGGAAATAAAATTTTGAGTGAAATTTCAAGTTCCCTCTCCTTTGTAAATGGGCATTGTCCCATATTGGAAGAGGAAGAGATTTTTTATGGGTATATTAGCAATTGCTCTTCTTCTAGCTCTTAAAGAGTTGAGAAGAAAGCAAACCTCGCGCCGTCGTCGTCGCTCGGCTCGGCTTCGGATTGATTAACTTTTTGGACCAAATTTATTTGTTAATAGTAAAATATTAACAGAAATGTTATTAAAATATTTATTTTAATAACAGAATATTAATATTAAATAAATATTAATATTAAATCCAAATTTCAATTTTTTTTGTTTTTGTAACATAAACTTAACTACCCATCAATTTTCCCTCTTTAATATTGAGTAAATGGCCATTTATGCAATGGCATTTATGCTGTGGCAGTTTTGCAGAAACAACCATTCTGAAGAGACTCTTCAGATTTCAGCTCAACTTTTGGCTATAAATACAACACTATTCTGCTCAGAATTTCACTACGAATTTTTGAGTTTCTCCTCCTTTCTTCTGCATAGTTTTAGCATCAAACAAAGCAAAAAGTAAGTGTGAGTTGCTACCGAACTTCGTGTTCGATGAAACACTGGGTTTGAAGTACCACTACACAAGTGTGTAATTCGTTCTATCCTGGGAGGAAATAATCCATAACCTTGGGTACTAGGAGGGGATTAAATTCCTTAAGGAAACACTGTGAATTCAGTGAGCTCGAATTGGTTTATTTATTTTTGTTTATGCATTTTTTTATTTGTATTTATTTATATTTGCAGAATTACTTTACAAATACAATGTAATACATTTATTACTTAGGGATTAATTTGGAAGTTTTATTCCTGTGATTTTAGCTAGGAATTGTTTTTGGTGATTTACATGAAAATTTTATTAGCTAGAAAATTACCTAGAAACTTCGTCCTTGCAATTTTATCTAATGGGTCTTATGCTCATACTTCACATCACATGCTAACAATTCAAATACCAAAAAAATATACATAAAATATTCTTCTACATCCTTCGCCGCCACTAATAATGCAACCTCAAAACATATAGATTTTTGCGGTTCCTGAACGAATAGAATACCATGTTCTTCACAATTAGTAATTTAATAGCACGACTGTTGAGCAACTAGCGGATGAATACTTTCAGAATAACAACAAACTTGATTAATATTTTACAACCCTTTCCAGATCATGATCTCCCGTTGACAAGAAGTTAATCATAGTGGGAGGGCAAATAACTAATTACGCACAAATAAAACAAAACAACTTATACCATGTATATCTACCAACTTATTCTAACATTAATTGATACAACATGACAACGTTTGACTTTTAGTTACTTAATAAATACAACTTATTCTAGCATTACTAGTATTATTACTCGCGCAGATACGCGGATACTAATTATATTAAATATTTATATTATTTGAATTATATGTAAATAATCTTAAAATTTAAATCTTCTTGATAAATATAAATAACCGTTGAATATTAATTAAGAAATACTACATGAAAAGCATAAACTATTTCTCAAATTCCCTAGTTAAACTTTAAACCTTCTAGATAATTATAGATAATCGTTAGATACTAATTAATAAACATCAAATCTCGTATTGATAATTTTATTTTTGCATCATTCTCATTGGTGTCTTTGAAACCTAAAAATTCTACAAAGCGAAATAATGATTCATATTTATGTCAAAGCACGAAGGTTGACACAATATGAAAGATTCTTTGTTTATGACGTGACTCTTTTACTACCGCTTGAAATCTTATTTAGTATGTTATTATTTTTGTAACGACCCGACCGTTCGTTTTGAGTACTAGTGCTCCATTCAGCAGTCGGAGGCCATGAACAACTTCATTTCAGGTATTATGACTTGTACGCGTGGTTGGAATTTGAATTTCAAGAAGTCCAGAGTTAATTTGGGGAAGAGAATTCTCATTTCAGAAGCTTAAAGTTGAAAGAATGAGCTAGGATTGGAATTTTGAGTAAACGACCTTGGAAACGGGATCTGAAGGTTCTAGCAGGTTCGTATGATGATTTCGGACTATTGGGTTTTGGATAACCCTGGAGCGTTTTGGCGCCTATTATAGAAGTTAGTATTTTAGAAGAAATTTTATAAGTTTGGTTTGAAGTGCATTTTGGTGTTATCAACGTCTGTTTGGAATTTTGAGACTGTGAATAGCTACGTACAGTGATTCTGGAGTTGGGGGCATGATCGAAAGTGAATTCGGAGGTCCGTAGACCATTTTGAAACCATTGGGCTAAAAATATAAAGTTAAAGGTTTGAGAGTTTGACCGGGGGGTTGACTTTTTGATATCGGGGTCGGAATCAAATTTCGAAAGTTGGAGTAGTTCCATAATGTCAAATATCATTTGCGTGCAAAATTGGAGGTCAATCGAACGTGTTTTGATGGGTTTAAACTTCGAAAATAGAAGTTGGAAAGTTCAAAGTTTGTAAAGCTTGAATTGAGGTGTAATTCAAGAATTTAGCGTTGTTGGATATGATTTGAAGCCTCGAGCAAGTCCATAATATGTTTTGGGATTGGTTGGTATGTTTTGTTGGGTCCCTAGGGCCTCAGGTGGATTCTGGGTGGTTAACGGATCAAAAATTAGATTTTCGGAAGAGCTGAGTTTGCTGATATCTGGAGTTTTCACTTCTGCGGAAATGGGCCAGCAGAATCAGCCCCACAGAAGCGAAGAAAAAAAACCGCAGAAGCGGACGAGGACAGGGGGTAGAAGGACCGCAGAAGCGGCCCTTGATCCGTTGATGCGGAATAGCAGAAGCGGTAAGGATGACCGCAAAAACGGAAAGCCTGGGGTCATTTGGAGCCGTAGAAGTGGCAAGCGGTCCGCAAAAGCGGGATCGCGGAAGCGGGAAAGGCATCGCAGAAGCGAAAATGCCTGAAGGCAATGGGTTATTTTAAAGCATGGGTTATTTTAAAGCATCGGAGAGCTTCAAGAAGAGATTTTTGTCATCAATGATAAGGTACGTTATCCCCACCTACTATGAGTTAAATAGATCAATTATGTATGGATTTTAGCATGAAAATAGGTAGAAATATTGGGGTTTTGGTTGGAAACCTAGGAAATTATATTTTTGAATTTTAGCCACGATTTTGAGCATGGAATTAGGAGAAAATGATATATTTGAGTTCCTAAAGTTGTGGGTAATCTTTATCTTCGAGAAATTTTGGATTACGGGCACGTGGGCTAGGGGCATTTTGGTTATTTCACTAAACATAGTTGGAAACTTGTATAATCCGAATTGTTATCAAGTATTTGAGTATATTCTCATTAATTTATCGTTAATTGGCTAGTTTTGGTGCATTGTGAGTTGGTCCAAACTCTCGGAAAGATGTAGGATGCCGATTTCGAGTCTTCGGAGCGAGGTGAGTATCCTTACTAATTCTGTGAGGGGGAATTTACCCCATAGGTGAGTAAAATGGTTATGTGCTCCTATTTGTAGGGGCTACGCACGCACAAGGTGACGAGGGTCCGTGCGTAGCTACTATTATACTATTGTCCGGGTAGTTAGGACTCAAAAGCATGTATACGTGGATGAATTGTGAACGCATAGGTAGCTTGAATTGCATAAGTCATATCAAATTAGTAAGTAAATTCCTAAACGAATTAAACTTCATTTCTAAAATTGAAAAAGGGGAATTGGTTTTATTTGAATAAATAGTTCCCGATAAGTTCTATTTGACTGATTGAGCATGTACTTTATGTGTGCCTGTGTCGCATGGATGATTCGCAAGCCGGATATGTGTTTAATTATGGAATGGGCCGAACGCCTCGGTAATAATAGATACATATATGGTTCGTGCCGCTTGATCCTCGGTAGTGCACAATTTACATTCTGTTGGAGCGGGCCGTCGACCTTAGCATGATTTGTGCATGTTTATCCGTTACTTGGAAATTTGTAAATGTGGAATTGGCCCTACGTGGCTTGACATGAACTGATAAAATAATAAGAATAGACCTTAGAAGCCTTGATTTGTTACTGGAGGTGTTTACCTGTTTTCTGGCTTCACAACTTGAACTTTTATATACATCCATGATTTCCCTCGCACTTATAGAGTATTGCTAATTGACCTCTAGTGAGTGTCGGAATTGGCCACCTCATCTCTAGACCTTCGGGATTAGGCGGGATACTCACTAAGTACACATTTTTTATGTACTCGTACACTTAATAGTTCATCTATCATCCAGAAGACCTTCCTCATCACTTCCAAGTTACATAGATACATCTCGCAGTACTAACATACTCATCACATGGTTATCCAACCGTCACTTCCACTAATAGGGACAATGCCGAACACATAAGTTCACAACACTTACGTCACACAATCAGCACCTTAGTGCTCAAGCCATAGGCAAAGATCCAGCCTCAGGTCCTCCAGACTGGCCCACTATAAACTCATAGAGATCACGCCTCACCCCTCGATCGGCGAATCACAAGCCATCAAGGCACATCAAATTCTGAGCGCTCATGCGCACATACGAATGCATGGAAGGAATTTCAAAAGTTTCATTTCAAGCTAAATCAAGTACGCACGATAAGAATTCCAAGATGTGAAGATTTCGTAAAGGTTCTACAGCCTCTCGAGGAGAAATACAAGCGTCCCTATACCGCTGTGCGAGACTCTACTAAACCTGCTCATGACTAATGAGACCTAGTAACCTAAACTCTCATACCAATTTGTCACGACCCAAACTCTGCACTGGTCATGATGGCACCTCTCATGAAGATGAGGCCAAACAACTAACCCAACTCATGTTTACAAAAATAGATAAACGTAAGTGAACAACTTAAATATGACTTAATAATATTACTTAACGGGAATACAACCCAACATCGCCCTAATCGGGGTGTCACAAGTCACGCGCATCTATCAGAAAGTAAATCCACTATAAGGTCTAGTATATACAAAATTGAAATAATCATAAAGAAGGAAAAAGTGGTACTGCAAACGACGGCAGTCACCGGAACTCATATAACCCCTGCCTCTGATCAGCCAAAATCCGCTATCGGGTGAATGTATACCTACATCTGCACACGAGGTACATGGAATAAAGGGAGTACTAGAACTCAGTGAGCAATAAAAGTAAATAATAACTGAGCAGTAAGAAATCACGTAAGAAAAATCATCACACTATATAGAAGCAGGGTACATTCTTTTGAAAAAAAAGTGAAATTGTGAAATTCTTAGAAATATTTTGGCTCAGTTTAAATCCCTTTGAAAATAATCTTTCCAAAAGTTGCAAAACAATTTCACAACAGTTAGTGCCGATAAGCACAGAAAAATCCGCCCCTCGGGCATAATATCACAGTATGACAGGAAAAAGACAAGTAAAGATGCAAGATGAGCACATATAAGTTTGCCCATCAGACAATATCTTAAAATTGTACCAGCCTCTCAGCCCATCGGGCTCTCTCTCTCAGATGACTCTCAGAATAGTATCATATAGTAATCGCTGCAGCGTGCAGCCTGATCTACATATCACTATGGCGTGTAGCCTGATCCATATATCACCGCGGTGTGCAGCCTGATCCATATCTCAATGTGGCATGCAGACCGATCCATATCTCGTTGTGGCATGCAACGCGATCCAATATGGGTACCCGCGCTCACTGTGGGGGTGCAGACTCTGGAGGGGCCCCTTACGGCCCAAGCACAATATCAAGCCACCTCGTGGCACATAACATAAGGCCTGAAAGCCTTCTCACATGACACTCGAGGCCTAAAAGCCTCATCACATAACACTCGAGACCTGAATGCCTCCCCACAATACACTCGAGGCCTAAAAGCCTCCTCACCTCACGCTTAAGGCCTGGAAGCCTCACTCAATCCAGAAACATCATAAGTCACTCGAGCATCAATAAAGTAATAGTGCTCTGCCCAAACCATAGTGAAAAGTATATTTAAATCTAAAAAATTAATTAAAATGACTGAGTTTGCAAAACAGTATAATTATAAGGACTGAGTTCAAATAACGTATCAAAATACTGAGGTAACAGTGAAAACAGTCCACGAAGGATTCAAATAATAGGCATTAAGCCCAAAACATGGCAATAAGCCCAAATCATGATGATAAACAAAACAGTTCAATCAAATACGTGCTAAAATATCAACGGGATGGACAAAGTCGCAATCCCCAACGGTGCTCTACCCTACGATCTCTATCCGGCATGCAAGTCACCTCAATATAGCACTACGATGTGTAATCTGGGGTTTCAAACATTCAGTATATCATTTACTATCATTACTCACCTCGAACTGGCAAAATCTCTAGCTCGCTATGCCCTTGAGTTGCAAATCAATCTCCCAACGCATCGAATCTATCCAAAACCACAATGAGTACGTTACAATAGGCTAAGGGAGCATAACCCAATCAAAAAGACTCAAAACATATCGAAATTCATGAAATTTGTAAAACCCGAGCCCCATACCCACTTCTCGAAAAATCAAAAAATTGATATCACCAGATTTCTTATCTCACCACGGGTCTATACATATCAAAATTACAAAAATTGGAGTCCATTTGCCCCTTCAAATTCCACTTTGATGAATTTCTATGTTAATTCTACTATTAAATCATATATTTAGGTCAAGGAACTCACCTCCAATCACACCTAGTCGAAACCCCCATCAGTTTCTATCCAAGCTTCCAAGGTCGATCAAAAATGGTGGAAATAAGCCTTAGCTCGCGGAATAAAATGTGCTTTTAAAACCTTTCTCTGAACAAGCATTTTCGCATCTGCGGTTACCTTACCGCATTTGCAGCTACCACTTCTGCGGATTTTCATTAAGCTCGGGACCGCATATGAGATCAAACCCTGCTTCTGCGAAAACCTCTTATGCGATCAATAACCCGCTTTTGCGGAACCTTTCTCACACAAATGGACCGCTTGTCAATAACCGCTCCTGCGTTGACCGCACCTGCGGAATCCTTCCGCTTCTGCAGAAATTCACCAACTGACCAACTCTCGCATCTGCGCCCCAACTCTTCGCATCTGCAAAACTGCATTTGTGGCCCCTTTTTCCGCAGATGCGTAAATACCAGGTATCAACAAACACCATCAATGCACAAGTTCAAAATCCATCCCGATGGCCATCTGAAATCACCCCGAGGCCCCCGGGACCTCAACCAAAAGTGCCAACCCATCCTAAAACATCTTTCAAACTTGCTCCAATCATTAAAACACCCCAACTAATACCAATATCGTCAAATTACATCGAATTCAAGGCTAAGTTCTTCAAAAACTTCCGAAATATGCATTCAATCAAAAACCCAACCAAATCATCTCTAAATAACCTGAAATTTTGCACACACGTCAAAAATCACCTAATGAAGCTACAAAAACTCTCAAAATTCCATTCCGACTGTCGGATCAAAATCTCACCTATGAACCGGAATCCGCCAAAATACTAACTTCGCCAATTCAAGCCTAATTCAACACCGGACCTCCAAATTCAATTTCGGTCACACTTCTAAGTCACAAATCATCCTGCGAAGCTAACCGAAACACCAAAAATCACATCCGAGACCTCTAACTCATAAGTCAATACCCGATTGAATTTTCCAATACAAACCTTCCTTAAAGAGACTAAGTATCTCATTTCCATCTAAAAGTAATGTAATTCAACTTGTTCACCCAAGACTCTAATAATGAAACATAAAGAACTAGAAAATGGGGGAAATAGGGTGATAAATCACGTGACGACGGGCCGGGTCATCATACAAAGCAGATCTCGCAAATGCGAGCCTGGCATCGCTAATGCGAGGAAGGGGAATCTGTGCAGTGTTCACCAGTGCGACCAAATGGTTTGCAAATGTGGAATTGGGTCTGTCGCAAATGCAGAGCCCCTTATTTTGTTCAGAGTTCGCAAATGTGAACCCAGTCTTCGCAATTCCCACATCAGCAGGTCGGGGTACGTAATTGCGAACCCCTATTCACATTTCCCATTACTAAGACCTGCATTTTTACACTTAACTGATTTGAACTTCATTTTTCATATTTTCTCAAACCAAACACACTTAGGTAATTTTTCAAGGATTTCTTCTTCTCCAAATCAATTGTTAGTCATTTTTGACTAACTTACTTTAATTCTTAACATCTTTTAACATGACATCAAATCAATGATTTTCATGGAGAAAATTGGGTGTTTGGGTAGAACCTAGGTTTTTCAAAAATTGAGGATTTGGACCTCAATTTGAGGTCGGATTTTAAAATAAATTATGTATTTTAGTTCATGGGGGAATGTGTATTCGAGTTTAGGTTCAAACCTTGGGTTTTGACTACGTGGGCCCGGGGGCAATTTTTGGCGTTATGAGTAAAACTTTGGAAAACTCATTTTCAAGAATTGGGGTTGATTAATTTAGTATTTATTAATGTAATAAAGTAATTTATGATTAGATACAAACGAATTGGAGGTAGAATTGTGGGTTAAAGCTATAACTGAGGCTTGAGTTGTGGTCAATGCATTGAAGTAAGTGTTTGGTCTAACCATAGCTTGAGGGGCTAGGAGTTGAGTCTTATTTGTTAACTGCTTCTTTTTTAGTATGACATATAGGCATGGTGACGAGTATCTATACATTGGTGTCCAGCATGACTGTGAGTCTTTAAATTGTGAATATCTTGATTTCGTCATATTTCTCTTTCCTTGGTGATAATTCCTATTTGTTGTGAAAGAAAATGTGACCTATAAACAAAGAGAAACATTGGCTCAAGTTATATTACAATTTTGAACGTATATAAAATGGTTGAACCCTTTGGAGCATTGGCTCAAGTGGTAAAGTGAGATATGAAATAAAAGTAAAAGGAAGAGAAAGGGTATTTAAATTGTTTTCTTGCCGGGACATTGTTATTTATTAATTATTGTCCCTTACCGGGATATTGAGATTATAGATGTTGTACCTTTATCGAGATTTAATTGTTTAATTGTGTTCCCTTGCCGAGACATCTACTATTATTTTATTTATTCCATTGCCCCTTATTTGTCATTGTTGTTTGGGTGAGGAAGAGTGTTAAAGTACGAAGGGTGATGCCGTGTATTGTTTGTTATTGTGAGAAAAGAGTGTAAAGCAGACAGGGTGATGCCGTGCATTGTTGCTTATTGTGAGGAAAGAGAGTAAAGCACGAAGGGTGATGTTGTGCCGCACGATGTACCATTCAGTGCTGATTCTATTGATTATATATGAGGAAAGAGAGAAAAGCTCGAAGTGTGATACCGTGCACACTTTATTATATCATTTCTTGGTGAGGATGAGAGTAAAAGCACGAACGGTGATGTCGTGCATTGTTGCTTATTGTGAGGAAAGAGAGTAAAGCACGAAGGGTGATGTTGTGCCGCACGATGTACCATTCAGTGCCGATTCTATTGATTATATATGAGGAAAGAGAGAAAAGCTCGAAGTGTGATACCGTGCACACTTTATTATATCATTTCTTGGTGAGGATGAGAGTAAAAGCACGAACGATGATGTCGTGCACTTGTTGCTTTCTGTTTATATATTATTGTCTGAGTTGTGTTGTTTCCTTCATTACTAGATGACTTTTACTTGAAATTGTTATTTCTCCCATAGCATGCTCCCCCTCCCATATTGATTACTTGTCTCTGTATCTCGATCTCACTGTATATGTATATATAACTACCAGGTTTATGTGGTAGTCCGATCTAGCCTCGTCACTACTTCGTCGGGGTTAGGATAGGCACTTACCAGCACATGAGGTCGGTTATGCCAATGCTACACTCTGTGCTCTTTTGCAAAGATCTAGGTGTCGGAGCATCTTACGGTGCACAACAGTAGTCAGGGAGCCAACCTTCAGTCCATGAGACTCCGAGGTTGTGACGACCCAAAGGGTCATCACTTATTTAATTAATCATTTCGAGCTTCTGAGGCCTTGGAAACCTCATTCTATGTTACCTCGATTTACGTGCACAATCCGAGCATGTAGCCGGAAAGATTTTGTGATAGAAAATATGAATTCTATGAGAAATTTGGATAAAAATGATATTAATATTGATATGGTTGACTTCGGTCAACATTTTTGGTAAACGGATCCGGACCCGAGATTGGATGGTCCCGAGAGGTCCGTAGGAAAATATGGGACTTGGACATGCGTCCGGAGTCGAATTCCGAGGCCTAGAGCCCAAGTTATGAATTTTTCTATGAAATTGTTTTTGATGTAATTGTTAAAGGTAATGAATTAATTGACCTTGGTATCGGGCTCGTATTTTGGTTCCGACGCCCGGTACAAGTCTTAAATATTATATATGTGATTTCTGTAAAGTTTGGTGACATTTGGATGTCGTTTGAGATGTTTTGGACCTTGAGTCCCAAGTTTGAAAGTTTTGAAAACCAAAGGTATGAAAATCATGAATTTGAGGCTTGATTTGATGAAAACGAGGCGATATTGGCGATGTGATCGCACGAACAAGTTCATAATGTGTTTTTGAGGTAGTGTACATGTTTGGTTTGGAGCCCGGGGGGCTCGGGTAAAGATTTGATAGGCCGTTGGATTAAATTCTGAAATGTTGCACTGCTGGTTTTTCACCCAGTTGTTGGCTTCGCAATTGCGAAGTATTTCTCGCAATTGCGAAGGGGGCAGTACAAGGCAGGGCTCGCAAATGCGAACCCTGATCGCAAATGCGAAACAATTGTTCGCATTTGCGAAGGTCCCCAGTGCCTACCTATGTTCGCAAATGCTAACAAAAGTTCGCAAATGCGAACATTCCCTATACTGCCTTGGTTCGCAAATGCGAACCATTATTCGCAAATGCGAACACTGCCTTAAACAGCCTATGTTCGCAAATGCGAACTTAGTTCGCAATTGCGAACGGTCCCTTTATCTACCGGTGTTCGCAAATGCGAACAAATGTTCGCAAATGCGGACTTCCCAGCCTTAGCTTATTTTTCAAACTCCAGAAATTGGTCGGGGTTCGCAATTGCGAACCCATGTTCGCAATTGCGAACCCATGTTCGCAATTGCGAACCCATGTTCGCAAATGCGAACACAGAGACCTGTAAAACACGATTTTCAGTCATTTCTTCATATTTTACAAAACAAAAACACCCATTTGCGATTCTTCACGGATTTCTTCTTCATCAAAACGATTTTAAGTCACTTCTTACTTAATTCTTTCAATTCCTAACATCATTAAACATGTTTTTCATAAGAAATCAAAGATTTTCATGGTAGAATTCTTGTTTTTGTTAGAAAATAGGGTTTTTCATAAATTGGGGAATTGGACCTTGAATTGAGGTCCGATTTTGAAACAAATCATATACATGAACTCGTGGGGGATGGGTAACCGGATTTTGGTCCTAACCCTGAGTTCCGACCATGTGGGCCCGGGGTTGAAATTCACTATTTCGGGCAGAATGTTGTAAAGGATGTATTTGGTCTTAAGAATTAGTTTGTTGAGTAGTATTGATGATATTAAATCAATTGTGTATAGATACGATTGGATTGGAGCCAAAGTTGAAAGAAAAAGACATTTCCACAGATTGAATTGTTCATAAACACTCGAGGTAAGTGTTTGTTCTATCCTAGCTTGAGGGAATAGGATTATGTGTTATGTGTTATGTGATCGAGTGCGGTGTATGGGCTGTGGTGACGAGCATCCATACACCGGCGTCTAGTATGACCGTGAGTCGTTGGAAAATGATTATTTTGAGATATATTACAGATGAATTGTTATTGTTCTCCCTTGTTGGGACTTGTTGTGAAAATAATTATTGATTGCCCTTGATGGGACGGTTTATGAATTACTGTTTCTTTCTTTGCCCTTAACTGTGATTGTTATTTGGGTGAGGAAGAGTGATAATGCACGAAGGGTGATGTCGTGCCATGTTTATTTATTTATGCACGAAGGTTAATGTCGTGCCATGTTTATTTATTGATTATGCACGAAGGATCATGCCGTGCCCTGTTTATTGAACCATGTACGAAGGATCATGCCGTACTATGGATGTGAGGATGAGAGTAAAAGCACGAAGGGTGATGCGGTGTACTTTATTTGCTTATTTGGTGAGGATGAGAGTAAAAGCACGAAGGGTGATGCCGTGCAACTGCTTGCTATTTCTTGAATTGATATTACTTGTGTTTACATTATACTTTGTTTTTCCTTGTGAATTTATTAACTGTTGATGAATTGTTGAATTCTTTGAGATATTCCTTATTGTGTTATTACCTGGTTATTTCTTGTTATTCCGTGGTATACATATATATTGAATTGTACAGGTTTATGTGGGTGTCTGGTCCTAGGCTTGTCACTACCTCGCCGGGATAGGCCAGGCACTTACCAGCACATGGGGTCGGTTGTGCTGATACTACACTTCGTGCGTTTTTGCACAGGTCCAGGTTACGATCAGGAGCAGCAGCAGTAAATCGATTGCGTGGGAGTTGATCATATTTGAGACCGAGGTAGCTTGCAGACGTCCGCAAGCCCGGCGTCTCTCTCTTTACTTATGTTACTAGATGTAGTCTCTTTGTTCCGAGACAAACAGAATTATGTTATATTTTTTTCAAACTTACATGTGTAGTATTCAATAGTAGTTCGTGAGTTGGTGACTCCACGTCTTGGGTAGAGGATTTCAGTATGATTTTCACTTTGTAATTAGTTATTTCTATCTGATAAAGTATTCCGCATTTATTTATTTAAAATTGTGCTAAAAACAGGGTAGTATGAATACAGTGGCTTGTCTAGCTACCACGAGTAGGCGCCATCACGATCCCGATGTTGGGGAAAAATCCGGGTCGTGACAGAGGTAGCCTTGTTGGCATCCGCAGGCCTGACATCTCTTCTTTCAGTTTTCATGTTCTGTTGACATTTGTATTCGAGATAGACTATGTCCTTTATTTAAAACTCTTATTTGTAGTAATCCTAGACAGTTCGTGTATTGTTGTGACACCAGGTGCTGGGTAGAGACTTATATTGGCTTTCTAGACGCTGTTTCTATATTTAATTCAGACTTCCGCTAAATTTTACTTTTCGTTATCTTTTTAACTGCTTATTCATTAATAATTTAATTTTATAATCATGTATAAAACAAGATACGTTAATTTTGAAAAAAGTTCTTGATTTGCGTAGCTACCATAAGTAGGCGCCATCACGACCCCGAGAATAAAAAATCTGGGTCCTGACATATGATTTCACATGGAAAACAAAATATGAACGTCCCCATAATTCATATTGCATCTTTAGTGAAGTCTAGAAAAGAAAAGAAAAGAAATAAGAACAAGGCGGCTACGCAAGCCTTTAGGATGATCCCCAGCCCCATTTGGTTCTTTTGGTTATAATGTCGATTACAAAGACAATCACTCTCGTAATAGAGGGGTAATCTTCACCCCTGGCCATACTAATGCCTATTTACTCAATTCAATTACCATGTCCTTAAGTTCAAGAAACATCATGAATTAAAATCAACGGTAAGACTGAACCGCAAAGTACAACGTTTTGTGTCTATTCCATCATAACATGATCTACAATAGACCATACATTTTCAGATTTTCTATTGGATCTTCTGGTGGAAGTTTTTCTATGCACAACAGCTTGGTAATTTAGAACCAATAAGTTGATTTCATCAACCTTGCTAGCTATTGAGTTGTTAGTTCTGATGTGAAAGGACCTTGATGCATTGAAGCCTGTATTATTTTATAAGTCAAGAAAAAATGATACCTTTATTTTCTTTAGTTAGAAAATATTATTGTGTCTCCACAAAGTATTATTTGTTCTAAACATCTAATCCAACCAAAAAGTGCAAACAAATACTTAATTATAATATGGAACATGAAGTTTTTATTCCAATGAAATTGAATATAATGCCCTCGTAATGGTTCAAACAGTGTAAATCTACCTTTTTTCTGTCCATGGGGAAGACAACGATCACCCTTTTTTTCATTATGAGGTTTCTAATCAGATATGGTATTTTATGCTTAACTTACCAAGAGTGGTACAAATTAGGACTGGTAGCAGCACCACTTTGGTCCTCTATACCTGCAGCAAATTGATGGGTCATATGGAGAACAAAAGCTTAAGAATTTTGGAGACAAAGAAGAATGCATAGTTAGCGTTAAGCAGAAATATCTTACTTTGTGTATTAAAGAATATGGAAGTAATACCATTAACAACCAGGTAAGTAAATGTCCAAAGAGAGATATTGTAGGACCAAATACAACACCACTGCAAATAATGCACATAATTTGCAAAGAGAATGGAAAAGCATTTGAGACAATGAAGCATCAACTCATAACATATTAACATATTGGATGTACATATATATGAATTATTAGGAAGTGATAAAATCACATAAACAAATTGTATTTATGCTTAATTTATCTTGTAGTTCATGTAAGGGTGCTTGGTGGGCCGGTTCTGGACCTAAACAGGCCTGGCAGTCCGGGCTTTATGGTCCTGGGCCTGGTGGGCCTGGGTTGTGGCAGTCCCAGACTTCATGGGCCTGGGGTAGAACCGGCCCGTGACGGGCCTAAGTCCACTGTGGTCCTGAGCCCACAAAGTTCATGAATGTCGGGTACATAGCCACATTTTTGTCACACAGAAAACCTCGGTGCATAAAATAGCAATAACAAATAAGTCTTTTTATTGGTTTTTGCTACTACATATAACTTTGTTTGCTCTTCGTAGTGCCTCTCAATCTTCGGTCCTTAATTTTCTTACATCCTCGCGGGATGGGTATTCTTTCTATCTTTTACCATTAAAAATTAGAATTGCTGCACAGAAGCACCCACAAACAGAATGTACAAGAAGTAACTTCATAATCATATTAAAAATTACACTTGTTGGTCATTCCCCAAAGAACATTCACCTTAAGAATCGTTAAACTTGACATTTAAGACATACGAAAATAAATCTACAACCTCTAAATGGAAAAAGAAATAACATATAAAATATAAGTGGATTTAACTAATGAAATTAGAAGCCGAAACAAAAGCAATATTTACTGATATAAAAGTAATCTTTAGTTGTATATGTGGAACATACTTCTTGTGTTTCGTCTTTCTATTACTAAATTCTAGTTCAATGAAATGTAAGATTCTACGTTGACACATTTGCTCATTGTTGAAACACCAACTAAACCAAAACAAAATTGTTATAGAGCCATCGATGGCTAATCTTTTTATTTTTACTCTTTAAAGCACACCATCCATATAAAGAACATAACAAAAACATCTTTAAAGCATATTGACAAATAATAAAAATAACATGTTACTTCCTCTAAAATCAGTTTAATAATATAGTAAAGCCCATATTATATGGGAATAGTTTTTTCTCCTGGTATAGTAATCTCTTTTTTCCCATTAAACCACCTTTAAAGTATATGTTTCGAGGCATCTAAGTTATGAAATAAAGAAAATATATTAAATTATAAACCCATACTGCTTCGCATAACCAGCGAATAAGAAGATGTCATGGTCTGCTCTGCCTTTATTAGCAAATTTTGAACTATCTAACCTCGCAAATCAAATGAAGCATCTGCAGTCTACCAAAAAAATTACTGATATTCCATGAGAAACTTCTAAAACCAGTAAAAACAATAATTGCAAAGGAGTCATTCATCAGTTATCACTTAGTCAATTGATTAGTAAGCAAGTTATCAAACTAATAATTTCAACAATTTGATTCACCAGGCAAAACAAACTTGATATGGTGAGAAATTAACATTTGCACTCATCGTTGGATCTTTAACTGTAGTTGGGAATGTTTCTTCTTAGTCTTCATTGATCATATATATATTTGAACAATTTTTTACTGAAAATATGCATGAACAATTTAAGCTAATACATTAATTAAGGTATGCAAATAAGTCCCCAAAAAGGAGTGCAGTCAAATATAAATATATGCATTAAAACATAGTATTAGTAAAATATCAAACGCAACTCCTTTCTTACTCTAGTTTGACAGAGTTGAAACAGAAGAAACTTAAACTTAAACCATGAAAAGAGCGAAACGGGACATGCAAAACAGAGAGCGTAACAACATGTTACTTATATATATATATATATATATATATATGCTAAGCAACATTATGTCTTTCTCGATCTTTTCATTTGTACTAACGAATTCTAGCAACACTTGTAGTTAGGAGTTCATTCTTTTGTTTGGGGAATTCATACTTTCACCTTGATAATAAGTTATTTTGGTATAAGGAAGCGTTGTAGCAACTAGCAACCATGGTTTCAGTTTGGGGATGATTCTTTATCCAAGTTGATTCATCATCTACGACTTGCTACGGGCTCGTATGAGCATATAAGGTGGAGTTCATATTGGAAGAATTGACTCGCCGTAGTCATTCATTAATTGAATCAAGATTACCATCCATAAAAAGTGCGAGGACTTGTGTGCAACAGCTGTAGCTTCGAGGTTAAGGTATGTTAATATTAATTACCAATTCAAGTATAACGTCGTCGTTTGGGAATCTCACATCCCTCGTTTCTCTTTCGTTTGGGAATCAAATGTCACCGAATTGTTGACATTTTTCGTTAGCAGTCGTGATTTTTACGACGTTTCTCTGAAAATGTCAAAAAATAAATTTTTACCGTCATTTATTGCAAGGTTCATTAAATAAACGTCGCTATAACCCCGATTTCTTGTAGTGTAAAGATTAGCATTATATTCGAGGACAGAGGATTCTAGGATGAGAATTTGTTACGACTTATTTGAATAACTTCATAAATTACTTTGTATGTTGTTGCTTATTGTTATTGTCTACTGATTGTTGCTAGTTTTTGGTTAATGTTTGATGGTAGTTATAACTAATTTAAAAGAAATGATTAATGATAGTTGTTCCATGGCGCTGACATTGCTGGTTGTTCGACTTCATATATCTTTCATGATTATACAAGAACGACATGACTTAATGAAGCCATGAATACTAGAGCTTCATTCTTTATTTTGGACTTCTATGAGAAGAGTAACACTAATATATTGGAGCTTATAGCTTGAATGTCTAAAAACATCGGATATGCCTCTGTTTTGCTTTTGGTTTTGCCTTGTGTCCTTCACATTTTTACTATTCATTGTCTTCAATCCAATGGAGTGCAAATTTAGCGCTGAGTCGAGCTAAGTGGGAGGGAGCGTGATGATTGGATCTCAGGCCATAGCCAAGAAGGATAGTTTCAGATACCTTGGATCGGTGATCCAGGGGGACGGAGAGATAGACGGGGATGTCACTCACCGTATAGCGGCGGGGTGGTCGAAGTGGAGGCTTGCATCAGGAGTCTTGTGTGATAAGAAAGTGCCACAGAAACTCAAGGGGAAGTTTTATAGAGTTGTAGTTAGACCTGCCATGCTGTATGGGACGGAGTGTTGGCCGGTGAAGAAATCTCACGTTCAGAGGATGATGGTGGCGGAGATGAGGATGCTTAGGTGGATGTGCGGGCTCACCGGGTTAGATAAGATTAGGAACGAAGTTATTCGGGAGAAGGTGGGGGTGGCCCCGATGCGAGAGGCGAGATTTCGGTGGTTCGGGCATGTGCGGAGGAGAAGCCCCGACGCCCCGGTGAGTAGTTGTGAGCGGCTAGCGGTGGTCGGAGTGAGGCGAGGCAGAGGGAGGCCTAAGAGATACTGGGGAGAGGTAATTAGACAGGACATGGCCGGGATGCGGATTTCCGAGGACATGACCCTTGATAGGAAAGTCTGGAGGTCTAGTATCAGGGTTGTAGGATAGGGGTTTCTAGATTTTTCATACTCCTTTCCCGGGGTGTGAGGCGTGGTAGGGCCGCCCATAGATGATTAGTTTGTATTCTCTTTTGGTAGTCATTTCTGGTAGTTACTGTTTTGATACCATTGCATGCCTGTTTCTTTATGGTACATATGCATGTTATGTTTAGATAATTTTTATGAGGTGTATGCTAGAGTAACTAATGCAGTTTTTGTTTTTTATTTTTGTTTGCCTTTTTTCCATGCGCCGAGGGTCGATTGGAAACAGTCTCTCTGCCATCTCGGGTAGAGGTAAGGCCTATCTACATATTACCCTCCTCAGACACTACCTTGTAGGAATATACTGGATCGTTATTTTTGTTGTTGTTGTCGTCTTCAATCCAATCAATTGGCTTTACAATTCAGGCTTTGGTTGCTAGTGCTGGTGGAGTTGGAATACTA
Source organism: Nicotiana noctiflora (assembly GCA_032618575.1). Taxonomy (NCBI): domain Eukaryota; kingdom Viridiplantae; phylum Streptophyta; class Magnoliopsida; order Solanales; family Solanaceae; genus Nicotiana; species Nicotiana noctiflora. The sequence goes on along the minus strand of JASVEL010013771.1, from coordinate 96,014 downwards.
ATGGAATTTCTTGACACGACTCTATAAAGTTGGTAATGCCATACATGTCCCACGTACTTTATTTCCTTTTCTTCTTCTTTTTTTCATTTTTTTCTTGTTCCAATTTTCGTCAATTATTCTCTTTTTACATGGCTTTTGATGTTTGTGATATAGAGAATGAGAGGGAGTTTGATTATTGGGAAGCAAGACATGCAAGTCAAAGAAGATTGGGAGGACTAATAAACATGCAGTCTCCCAATTAAACACAGAATGAAGCTTTAAAAGGATGGAAGAGTTAGAGAATGAAACAAGAAGTTTGCAAGATTGGGAAGGTGCCGTCTACCATCTATATGCCAAGTGGTAGAGTAACAATCACCCCAAAGCGTATCACAAGATACTCTACCACTCTCATTCTACTCATCTACTGTCAAGAATAAAGGCCAGACATTCAACCATATGTTAAAGATTTCATACCAATTGTTTTACTTTTATGACTATTTTCTATGGCTTTGAATTCTATTAGTGTACTTTATCATCTTTTACAGTATGAGTGATGTAAAGATTTGATGTTATGATTATTTTGTAGATTTCCAGCTTTTTCATGAATCCGTGAGTGCTTAAATTGTGGTATCTTGAATATCAGGTTAACTTTAATATATATATTTATGATTATTTTGTAGATTCCCAGCTTTTTCATGAATCCGTGAGTGCTTAAATTGTGGTATCTTGAATATCAGGTTAACTTTAATATATATATTTATGATTATTTTATAGATTCCCAGCTTTTTCATGAATCCGTGAGTGCTTAAATTGTGGTATCTTGAATATCAGGTTAACTTTAATATATATATTTATGATTATTTTGTAGATTCCCAGCTTTTTCATGAATCCGTGAGTGCTTAAATTGTGGTATCTTGAATATCAGGTTAACTTTAATATATATATTTATGATTATTTTGTAGATTCCCAGCTTTTTCATGAATCCGTGAGTGCTTAAATTGTGGTATCTTGAATATCAGGTTAACATATATATATATATATATATATATATTATACTTTTGATTATTCACATATTGATAAATGTCGCTATTTATTTTTCGATATTTACATAAATGTCGGAAAATAAATGACAAGTTATGAGATTGGTTTTGTGTGCGTTAGCGATCATCAAACCTGTGACCTAGATAAGATTTACGTTCATGCAGTTGGAATGCCTGAGACCACTTTTTGCCTTGCTGCTCTTGCTTCTCTAGGGGTAAAGCACTGTTTCGGTGCAGGCCGCGAGAGCGGTACCAAATCGAGGCAAACTCTAAATACTAGATATGACCTCAAAATAACAGGGGTCAAGGTCGACATCCAAAAAACTGCCAAATAAAACGCGTCCCATGCCGAAATATCACAAGTACCGCCTCGTCCTGGGATCGGTAGCGTCTTCCTCGGTCGGTATGTGGCCATGAATGGAGCTTCCAGGAGTTAGTGCATTGGATTCATGGGCAACTGCATCTAGTAGAGCTGACTGAAGACCAAAGCAATCTCCTTTCTAGTAGGCTTCTAGCCTTGGAAATAAGTCCTTAAACTCCCCTAGCTGCATTAGCGGTCTTAGCACTTTCCCTCTTTTTTCGGACGAGTCAAATTAACGATGTTTGAGGCAAATGTAAAATAAATGTCGGAAAATGATTTTGTGACATTTATGTGACCTTTTATGACATTTATATAATGTAGTCGTATCTCTATTTTCTTGTAGTGTTACTTGGCTTTATCCAAATAACGAATCGTAAACATAATGTTATTTCATAAACAGTTCTACTCTTAGTAGTTAAGGATGTCCATGTTATTTATATTTGTAGAATGTAATTCAAAGCATGTATAAGTATGTTCCAAAGTCTCTACTGAGGCATGCGATAAAGATGTTAATGTTTATAATCTAATGTTATATGCATCTTCATTTACCACGGCATATGGCCAGTTGGGTAGTTATTACCGGTCAGTTATGCTTTACCATCGAGCTACAACCAGTCGAGCAGTTACCATTGATCAGTTAGGCAGTCATGTTACGATATTAATAATAGTCCCAAATATATGCAGTGAATATATAAGTATAATTAGTATGCATATCATGGCCCTCAATATCACTTCAGAGGTTCAAGTTGACGCGTGTATCTCTTTCATTGGTGTTTACTGATTGTTATGTTTTAGTTCTACCTTACATACTCGGTACATTATTCGTATTGGCGTCCTCTTTGTTGTGGACGCTGCATTTATTCCTACGGGTGTAGGTAATCAGTTTCGAGCCCTCATAGTGGACAAGGTTAGCATTCAGCGAAGGATAGGTAAGACTCCACTTCTTTCGGAGTGCAGTCGAGCCTATAAGTCATCATATCACATTTTTTCCATAGACTTGTAGGTAGGCGGGGCCATATCCCGTTTGATATCGAATACTCCTCGAGGCTTTATAGACACAGGTTCATTATTTACCGTATGTAACAGGCCTTGACGTTCCGTGTATTCATGTTTTAAGTACAATGGATCGCTGATACAATGTTTGCCTACTTACAGTTATGCATTATGAGTTGTGGCCATGTTTGCCCATGATGGTCATAGAAAGACTGATTTTTGCCAACTTAACCTATGTATGTTCGAGTTTTATTTGGACGATCATGAGTTACAAAGTGGTTCTCTCAGTCCAGTACGACACTGCGTGCCAACCATGCCTCCCCCGGTTGGGGCATGACAAAGTGGTATCAGAGCAGGTCGTGTCCTAGGGAGTCTACAAAGCCATGTCTAGTAGAGCCTCACTTATGGGTGTATTGCGTACCACACTTATCATTGGGAAGCTACATGGCATTTAGAAAATGTTACCTTCCTTTCGTACTCTAGATCGTTCTATAGAGTCGTGGCTTTAGAGAATCATATACTACATCATGTGATTACCATTGGAGAGATAAGTAAATACAAAGTCACTATTAGGATGGGTACACTCTAGATGTAAAAGTAATATGTTAGAGCACCAAGTTGCGATCGAACGTTCGAGGACGAGTTCCTAATGGGGGAAGGATGTAACATCTCATACTTTAGCGTTAGGATGAGTCATAGTAACTTCAGATGAGTTTGAAGGGATTAAGGTCATTCACGAGGTTATAGAGTGTTTATGACAATGCTATTTTCACGACTCCATATTTCCTTCGTAGGATATCGCGTCGGAACCCAGTCTCTAAGACTAGGAAATCCTAATAAACATGCAAAAGTGAATGAAACAGTAATATAAAATCTCAAAAACGCAGCAACAAATATGTAAAGGGAAATCTCTACGGCTCAAAGTATATATGATAGCCCGAAACCCAGCGTAATACAAGTTACAAGCTCTATGGCAATATCGAAACTATTCATATATACCTATGTCTAGTAAATAAGGGAAATATAAAAAGGGATAGGAGGGGACTCCGGGGCTTACAGACGCGGGCAGGTGTACCTTGAAGTCTCCAAATGCAACTCTGCTCGCTAGTATCGGGACTTACAAGAGTGCAGAAGAGTAGTATGAGTACATCACAACGATACCCAGTATTATTGGGATCGTGTGGCACGTCGTCCACTATATTATATTCATTGGGATCGTGTGGCGCGCCGACCACTTATGAAAGTAAATAAGGTGATTTTAGTTTAATGTTACCACAGATGACCTGCTCTTCTTTCAGTTGTATACTTCACATATAATCATGTTGTTCTTTCTGTTATTGTTGTGTCTATATATATATATATCTGCACAGGTTGGTTTTACTAAGTCCTGTCTAGCCTCATCACTACTTCTCCGGGGTTAGGCCAGGCACTTACCAGCACATGTGGTCGGTTGTGCTGATGCTACACTTTCTGTGCTTTTTGCACAGATCACAGCGTTGGAGCAGCTTACGATCAGCAGCAACAGTAGGATATTGTTGGGAGTCGACATCAGCTTCAGGGACTCTCGAGGTAGCCTAGCCGGCGTTCGCAGGCCGAAGTCCTTATCCCCTTATTTTAGTTTATTTTATTGTTTCAAAACAGACATGTATTTTTTTCGTTCAGACTTGGTTGTAGTATTCTATAGTAGTTTGTGAGATAGCGACACCGGATTCTAGGTAGTGTTATGTTCAGTATTTTCTTTCCGCATTTGATTTTTCTTCTTTACTGGATTTAACATTTTTCTGAAATATTTAATTATATGAGTATATTCTGTTGTTAAGGATTGGCTGGCCTAGCTTGGATAGTAGGCGCCATCACGACTCCCGACGGTGGGAAATCCGGATTGTGACAAGTTATCCTTTAATATAATATAGATAAATTTAAAAAAATTTAGTCTTAAAATAAATATCTATTTTATTTTAAAAGTATTGCTTAAATTCTTAAGTTATTTAAATTTATCAATAATATTTTAAAGTATTTTATTTCACTTTATTTTATTTTCTAAACTAATTCTCAGCATATATATTCTCATGCATTTCTAATTTATTTTTAATATTTTTAAGTTCTTATTTTATCTATTAGGCATAGGTTGAGTGGTATTATCCACAATATAATTTTTCTCATCATAATAGACAAATAACAACTTTCTCATCTCAGATTTAAGTAAGTTTTATCATTTTTCTTTATGATGAAAGTTTTGTTTTTTTCTCTCTATTTTTTTTTTTTGGTCAAATATCAAAATTTATTTAACCAGAATAATATTTACAGCATTTCTAACTCTTTTGGACTTTAAGTTAGACTCAAAATACATCAAAGTAACTATTTCAAAGAGAAATATTTACAAACTTTAGAGTTTCTTCTACCGGTCTAGACTTCATAGAGGGAATCTATTCAATTTTTCTAAGTATATCTTCCATTTTGTTTTCTGTTGTCCTCTGATAAATAGTTGGAGGACAATGTCTCGTATCATTTTCTTCATGTCAGTTTCCTTCCCCTGGAATGTACGCATATTTCTCTCTTTCCAAGTGTGGTATATTATTACTGCAAACAGAAATGCAGAATACTACATAGGTCCTACTATTTTTTGTTCTTGCACACAACCATTTGACTTCCTCTATCCATGAGTCAATCTGATGTTTCTCTCCCATCCACTTGAGTAGTATGTCACATATGCTTCTTGAGTATTTGCACTTAAAGTACATGTGAGCCATATTTTCAGTTATCCCAATCTTGCGCAAGTCACATCCAAGGTCTACCTGTAATCCCCAGACTGCTAATCTATCCACAGTACTAAGTCTGTGATTTAGAGCTAGTCATAGTATAAAGTTGTGCCTAGGGATACTTGTACCCAATAGTAAAGCTTTCCATTCCACCTTTGGGTACTGAGGTCTTGATAGAGTGTACATCTTCTGTATACTGAATGTTCCTCCTCTCTAGAACCTGTTTATATTTGCAAGTGATTCAAAGTTTGTGTACCAGTCTCTTATATCAAAAATCTTCCTTATCAGCCAGCAAGCTTGATTAGGGGCCTGCATGCTATTGAAATCCTTCCTCGTTATGTAAATTGAATGAATCCATTTGAACCAAAGAGCAACCTTCTTTTGAGTGTACTTCCCACATTAGTTTACATAGTGCAGCCTTTAACATTTAAGCCTCCAGCTGATACAGGCATGCAGATTTTGTCCCAGGAGATCAAAGCTCTCTTTGAAGAGCTATAGCTTCCTGTCCATAGAAAAATTCTGCATATAGAGTTAACTAGATGTATAATCTTCTTTGGAATAAAAAATACATGCCCCCGGTATGTCTGCATTTCAAATAATATACTTATTATCAGTTGTAGTTTGCCACTTTATGATAGTAACTTTTATGTCCAGCATTTTATTCTATTTGTAATCTTCTCCACAAGTGGCATACATGGTTGAACTCATAGCTTCTTTGAGGAAAAGGGTACTCCCAGGTACTTGAATGGCAGGGCCTCAAGCTTGAACTTATACTCTGAGCATATCATTTCTTTAAATCCATGATTGACTCTTGTTACATATATTGAGTTGTTTGGTATCATATTATTCAATACATAATATTATTACTGTCACACCTCCCTTTTTACCACCCCAACATGCGTAAGGTGTATAAATACGTTTGTAGGGTATACCCCGACGCTCAATTACCCGAGACGGATAAAATAACGTAAGGGAAGGAGTTTTTCCAATTTAAGGACAATCGGTTCGGGATTTATTAGAGATTAATCAGAGTCGCCACTTGGGAATGACAATGGTGTCCCAAGTCACCGGTTAATCCCGAATCCGAGGAATTTTGACTCTTTGAAGTGTCTGCGAAGCAGAGGTCCGGATAAGGAGCTCTGTTAACCCGGGAGAAGGTGTTAGGCACTCCCGGATTCCGTGGTTTTAGCACGGTCGCTCCACTGTCGTTTTTGACTTTTGTTTGACTCAGTTATAGATTTTAACAACATAATGTGCTTTTGCGTTAAATATTATTTTTTTTTTAGGAATTTGCGACATCGCGGAAACACGCCTCGAGTCATACCGCAACCAGTACGCCTATGACTTTTGGAGTATTTCGGCTTTGCCGAGATTTGGATTTGAGTCGCACCAAGTGCACACTCGTTCATAGGAAGGTATATTAAAATCGTGCCCTAAAATAATGTCTATCGGCTTTTAAATATTTTGGGAGAAGCTATGGAATTGGCTATTAGCTTTCCGGATCTAATTGTGTTTATATCATTACTAAATGGGGGCCCCGGTGTTATTCGGGCGAGGCTCGTCCCAATTTTCATTAAAGGATACTAATATTTAATTTAACTATATTTTCTACACTTGTTCTTTCCTTAATCGTATTACTAACACTATAATAATCCAGGCCCGTCGAATTTTTATTACTTATTAGGCCTGGTCTTCTTTTCGTTTCGCTTAGCATGGATCAGTATCGGTCCAGGCCTTTAAGGCCCAGGCAGTCGTAAGATTTGGGTAACTAGTAAAGTAACACCATGATTCAGGCATATATTGTGAGTTAAGCCCAAAACTAACAATAACAGTAAAAGAATACACACATTTGAACTCAAAGAAAGAATCAAATTCCATTTATTGATCAATTGAAGAGAACAGTTGTAATACAGATTTGGAAATAAACTACTTAATAACAGAGAATTACAAGATTATTTCTGTTTTTGATTTTTTAACAGAGAACCTATACTAACCAGTGGATTGATTATTAGCTAATATCAGTGAGCTATTTAACTTCATATATAGATGAAAGGGGATGGTTTACTTATAGCTATACTATTTTGCTACTGACTAATCGTGTAAATTGAACTCATGTATATACAATTACTGATTCTAATATGACTTAACCCAGATATTATTCTTATATATGACTTCATGTATATGATTAAACACTGATATTAACATTAATCGAATTCATTCAATGCTATTAAGCCAATCGCACTCCAATTATCTACCTTATCCGATGGTTTCTTCTTCTTAACTAATTTTAACTTGACTGATTAATGAAATGAATTACCTATGTGATCATGATTTTCATCTACTCATGTGATAGCCATTGGACTTTGTTTTAAAGGTGTTGCCTAATTAACTAAGTGATTTATGCTACTTACTACTACTACTATTACTAGCTATTACATCATTTCTGTTTGGTTTCTGTTTTTCAACTACTACATTATACAATGAGCGAGCTATGAATCTCAAGCTAATTACATGAAACTACAAAAGAACACTACAGAACAGCATTACTCAAGAAATGAGTCCTCATTTTTCATTCAATCAACTCCCATTACAGCTTCAAACGTAAAGAGATGTACCTGGATAGCAAAGGAACCAATGAGTCTAAGGGAGAAGGATAAGAAACAGCAGTGACTTAATCAGCAATGCAACAGTGAAGAGAAGGAAAGCACAGCACACAGCAGTAGCAAAGTCCACAGCAAACAGAGAAGACCCGGGTAGATAACCCAATGAAATCCGATAGGAAACCCAGCGAATTCTACCTATTGTATTACTAATTCTCTCTCTCAAGCTTTTGTATTCAATGAATTTCAGTGTTAATGTATTTTCCAGATTACTCTCAGAATTGGAACCCCAAATACTAGCTCAGATTGTTCTACAGTGGAATCCCCCTTTTTCAGCTCTTTGAAGGTGTATTTATAGCTAACCTTTTAGGGCTGAATACTTGGGGAGGAAGTAATGGGATTAATCCCACTTCCCCCTCCTAAAATTACCTATTCTACACTTTAGTCCCATTTTCAGTTACTAAAACCCTTCCAGCATGTGCTGGAAGGTTCCAAAAGATTCCTTTTAGGGCCTTTTACTAGTATGTCCTTAGGGGTTAAAGATTTTTACAGATTTCCCATTTTTAGGAGACCATTATACCCCTAAATCTCTGCCAAATTGCAGAAATCAGGAGCATAAATGTCCCTATTACCCTCCTAAGATCTTACTAGTTACTATTTTACCTTTTCAATACCCAATTGTGCCCCTAAGAACACTGCTGATTTACCAGCTATGCCTAGGGCAGATTCTATCTAGTTTTGAACCTATTTAACTAATAGCCAGCCATGGCATTAGTATTTAAGGGCTGGCCATTTATTTTTAAGAACTATTTCAAATTTAGCCAATTTTAAGCTAATTCCAGTCAATTAAGACCCATTTATTCCTAATTAAAGCTAATTGCAGGCATAGCCTGTTTTATTGTTATAATTAACCTATTTAAAAGTTAGCCAGGTCTCAAGTTGAGACTTAGCTTGGGCTATCAAAGCCACATACTGGACAGCTGGGCCCAAAACCTTTACGGGTTTGGCCACTTTGCTGTTCAGGGCTCAATATAGAGCCTGGGCTAGTCTGCATTTGCAAACATAGCCCTTTGCACAACCAGCCACTGTTTTAAGGTGGACTGTGTGTTAGGGCTCACAGAATTGGTCAACCCTTTGCAAGGTTGACCATTCTTAGGCCAATTATTAAACCTATAGCCTAATTATGATCATTTTTAGTTTTAGTCCTATTTCAAAACTAACCACTTTCATGGAACTAGTACTAACAGCTATAACCAATCTTCCTAAGCATAATAGACATCAACAGTGTTCATACTTAACATAAAACTATTGCAAACTTAACCATTTCAGCATATAATTGCACATATAAACACATGAAGTCAAATATTGTTCATTAATCCATCAAAATTCAGAAGTAAGGTTTGATAATGTTGAATCTCAACTAATCAACTTACATAACTTGAAATCATGCAGCAACATGGCAATTAACATCAATTAGGCTAAGTAACAGTCCTCTCATGCTAGATGATATACTGAAAAACCCTACAACACTTAGCATTTATGGATATAGACACTGAATTCCCAGAAACCAGTTTAACATGGTTCAACTAACCTAAGCAGGGTAATTAGGATTCATTTTTAAGTGCTACCCTAGCTTGATATATGCATGTTAAGAGTGGGGATAAAGCATAGGAAAGCCATGAAGAAGCAAAGAATAACATTCCTAAATCTAGCACAAGTGTATGACAAATGAGATGAAGATGATGACAAGAAGAGCATGGAGAAACAGTGAAAAGAGAAACCTAAGTCTATCATATGAGGGTAACATGAAGAGAATCAGACCCCAAATTGGCATACCCATTCATCAAGTAAAACATAATAGAGATGATATGACAAGAATACTAGACTTGCATGAATCAGAATGTGAGCAAAGAAGTGAACCCCAGATGACTTGATATAAGAGATGAACAGAGATAGCCAAGCTTTTATCAAGACCAAACATAAGAAGATACAGAAAGAGAAACAGTAGAGATACTGTAAGCCAACAAAAGTGATCTAACGCAAAACTAAGTGACAATTAAACATAGTATCAGAATCAAAACAGGCAAGATGACAGAAGGACTACTGAAAACTACAAGGTGAGGGACCTCAATACTATAGTAGACAAAGAAACATTGGGACATCAACATAAAACTACCAGCCACAGAATACTAAAAGAGAACAATTGAACTAATTATGCCAAAAGAAACAGAGAAGACAGATAGTCATGATATTTGTAAGCCAACAATCAAGAACCAGTGTACTCAGCAGAAACAGAACACACATATGAGGATGAAGTGGAAATAGAACCCTAGTACTAATCATGATCTTGAAAGAACAAGTCAAAGCATGCGAAATTAAGCAAATAAGGCATGAAACAAAGAAGAAACTAAGGTAATAATCTACGTCTATTGGAGAAGCATGCAAAGCAAATAATGAAGAACAGAAACAAACAAACATTCACAAACATGTCTATCAAACTAAATACACAAAATCAAACAAAAAGAAAGCAGACAAGGGATCAGGGACTTAGCTCGCGGGGCCTGTCCCCCGAGCTTCCTAATCTCTTTCTTTTTCTCTGTTTTTCTAATCTTTCAGACTCTCCAGACCTTTCTTCTTGTTTCCTTTTCTTTTATTGTTTTCCAGATATCTTTTCTTTTTTCCTTTTTCTTCTGGTTTTCCTTTTAGGCTCGAAAGGGGGAGCCTTTTTTGATTTTTGATTGCAGAGGGGTGTTTTGGAGGTGGTAAAGGTGAGGTATTGATTGGGTGTTGGATTTGGGGTCGCCGGAGTTAGGGTTCCGACGACCCTTTTTGGGATATTCGAAGCGGCTGAGTGAGATTCGAAGGTAGCCGATGGCATGGTTAGGTAGATCTAGCGGAGATGAAGAGAATGGCATTGGTTTCAAGTGGGTTCTCATACTTTGGTGGTCACCGGTGTAACTCCGGTGACCGGGATTTATGAAGAGCAGGGTATTTTCTGGGGTTTTTGGGTGTAGAAGATGGAGAAGAGGAAGGAGAAGATGAGGGGAAAGATGAGAGGAGCCGGCGACCACCGTAGGAGTGGTGGCCGCCATGGCCGGCTAGGGCTTCGGGACGAAGAATGATGAAGAGATGAGGGAGATGAAGAGGAAACAGGGCGGCGTCTCTAGGGTTTGAAGGGTGAAATGAGCGGCCCGTTAAGACAAAGCCTTTATATAGGCCACATATACGAGATAATCTCGACCGTTCATTGAAGGAGATCAACGGCTGAGGACGGGCGTTACTAAAACGCCGTCGTTCCGTCGCTTATGAGACCAAAGTGTTTGGCCGTTGGATTAAATCACACAGACGGCCAAGATCAAATCTCCCACAATTAATTAAACCAATAATTCCACTAAATATCCCAGACGTTAGATCACTGAAGTTGGACGGCTGGGATCAAATCAATTAAAAGCCTGGACCGGGTCTGCTTTGGGCTCAAGGACTGGGCCAACGATTTGGACCACAATTGGCCCAGATTCAATTACACAACCCATTTTTTTGTATTTTTCGATTTTAATCAATTTTTATGTACTTTTCTTTTATATTTTTTTTTCTTTTTCTTTTATGAAAAATTATAAATCCTAATCTACTAATTACTCTAATTTTCTAATATTTTTTGCAATTTTTCTGCTATTTTTTCCTTTATTTTCTCCTATTTAAGCTATTTTGCTAATTTTCTAATTAACTAAACTAACAAACTAATTACTACTATTTTTTTTTTGATTTTTTCTAATTTTTACTTATTCAAACACACAAAAATATAACTAATTTCAAGCAAAGCAAGTAATTGCACTCAAAAATATGTTTATTTTAATTTTGGAATTATTTGCCTAGTGCAAAAATCATGTGCTCACAGCTGCCCCTCTTTGCTCGGGAACACGAAGAGTTTCGGTGCAAAGATAAGTGAGCAATAATGAGAGATTTTTGCACATTGGCATATTCCGTGAAAGCATTTTTGAAAACCTTTTGACCGCACCCTGCTTTAGAGGTTGCCTACATATCCTGGGCTAAACAGGAATCAGGTCAGTGTAGTTCGGGAAGGTCTGGCAGTTTTAAAAACTACCAGACTCACTGTTGCATTGACACTGTTGAGATCTGCTGACTTACTCCTTATTACACCGGGGAAAATGTAAAATGAAGAAGCTATTCTAAGCTATGATCCTACAATTACAATTGTTCCTAATCTAGCTTTTGCTCTTCTTCCCTTTCCGATGATGCAGAATCTTCCTCTTTTTTGTTTATTTTCTTGATGACTCTCTTTTTTGTTGATTTTCTTGTTTTTCTTGATCCCGAACTGAACCTGCTAAAAACAAAACAACAAACTACCTCTTTTTTTTTTCTTTTTCTGCCCCAGTGTGGGCTTTTAAATATATATAAACCAGGATGATGCAGAAAATATTCCCGTATTAGAAGGTGGGCGCCTAACAGAAATTTAAACGTGCAATGCGAATGCAGAAAAGTATTCCCGAATTTGAAGGTGGGCGCCTAACAGAATTTAAACGTGCAATGCGAATGCAGAAAAGTATTCCCGAATTTGAAGGTGGGCGCCTAACGTGCAATGCGGATGCAGAAAAATATTCCCGTATTTGAAGGTGGGCGCCTAACAGCAATTTAAACGTGCAATGCGAATGCAGAAAATATTCCCGAATTTGAAGGTGGGCGCCTAACGGAAATTTAAACGTGCAATGCGAATGCAGAAAATATTCCCGAATTTGAAGGTGGGCGCCTAACAGAATTTAAACGTGCAATGCGATGCAAAAAGTATTCCCGAATTTGAAGGTGGGCGCCTAACAGAAATTTAAACGTGCAGTGCGAATGCAGAAAATATTCCCGAATTTGAAGGTGGGCGCCTAACAGAATTGAAACGTGCAATGCAAATGCAGAAAAGTATGCCCGTATTTGAAGGTGGGCGCCTAACAGAATTTAAACGTGCAATGCAGAAAATATTCCCTCAGCCTGAGGACTGGGGAGTGGATTTTAAAATATGTTACCTCCTCTTTTTGGTATTTTCTATTACCAACTTATCTCTTGCCTGTGAATTTCTCCACTTATTCGGCAGACCTTCTCTTTTTGGTATTTTAAATTTTCCACATTGGTCACATTCACTTTAAAGTGATTAGTGACAATTTGTTCCTGCATGAAACAAAATTTATTAGATATAAACTGCTGGCAACTGGCATCTGCCGTCCCCACTTCTTGTTGCTTTCCTTTGTTTTTGCTCTTTCATGTTGCATGGCTTCGACTTCTTGTCCTTTGCAGACTCTTTTTGTATTTTCTCATTTTTTCCATTTTTGTTTTGTTTTCATTTTCTTTGGCCCTGTTTGCCAAGCTTCTTTATTCCTTTCCCCAATCTTCCATTCTTTCTGATCCAATGTTATTCCAACTTCCGTTATCAGGAGCTGGTAGTTAGCTCTCAAAAAGGTAAACAATGAAATGCAGAAAAATGAAAGAAATGCAAGGGTATTTTGGAGAGATGACAGAACTTATCTGGGTATTTGCTGGCTGATTCCGCTGACCATGCCATGTATTTAAACTCTGACCCAGTTCGTTCCAATCATTATTCTGACTCTGAATTGCCTTTGACCCAAACCGATACTCTTTTTGTTGCCTTTTTTCTTTTCTGATGATCCTCACGATCGCCTTACGGTGCCTCGAAAGGTTTTCACCAATAAGACTCTCTCGTTTATTCTCTCAACCTCACAATCATCTCACAGTGCCGATTAAGGTTTTCACTGATGAGACTCTCTCATTTTATTTCTCTCAACCTCACAATCGTCTCACAGTGCCGGCTAAGGTTTTCACTGATGAGACTCTCTCATTTTTTTTATTTTTTTCATTTTTCCTTTTTTCTTTTTGTATTTTGTTTTCTGTTCCACGGGTATTGTCCGATACTTCGCTCCTCCTTCGTTGTATTTGTTATCATTTCAAAATTGATCAGAAGGTCTTTCTTTGGACTATAACGTGGCTTTTGGACGGGTTAAGAAAGAAAGATATAAAGGCTCAAAATTTCAACGAGGGTTAAAAATATTTACAACTCTCGGAATTATTAAAACATAACTTCTGCCCCAGTTTCAATATGTGGGGAAATTTGGATTTTTTCTTTATTGTGACTGAACCTCAGAGAGGCTGCCTACGTACCCTTTCGGGATCAAGTCAGACGTAGTTCATCCAACTTCAAAAGTTAGATGGATTTCTTTTTTGACTTTTTCCCGATTTTTGTCTTTTTCTCTTTTTTTTTTATTTTTCATTTCATTTTTTCATTTTTTTTTTCATTTTTTCATTTTTCATTCTGGCAATTTTGATCCTTATTGCGCTAAAGCGATTCCGAGAGAGGGATATGAAAGAATTCATTCATTAAGGCTCAAAGGGGTTATCAATGGATAAAGTGTTTGGATAGAGAATAAAATGCCTTCATCATTTCAATTCCAAAATCACAACAAAATACAAAACATACAATTGAAAAGGAATCATACATAGTATCTTTTGACCGCATCCGAATTGATAGCAGTCTCTACGCACTTTCCTTCAACATCTGTTAAATATAATGCTCCATTGGACAACACCCGTGATACCACGAACGGTCCCTGCCAATTCGGCGCAAACTTGCCTTTTGCCTCCGCCCAATGTGGTAAGATACGCCTCAATACCAGTTGTCCGACTTCAAACTTTCGAGGTCGTACCTTCTTATTATATGCTCTGGCCATTCTCCGCTGATACAACTGTCCATGGCAGACTGCGGCCAACCTCTTCTCATCAATCAAATTCAACTATTCTAACCGGGCCTTTACCCATTCATCGTCATCTATCTCAGGATTCGGCTATAATTCGCAATGACGGTATTTCTATTTCTGCGGGTATAACGGCCTCCGTTCCATACACCAGAGTATAAGGTGTGGTTCCGATAGAAGTACGTATCGTCGTGCGGTAACCCATGAGAGCAAAGGGTAACTTTTCATGCCACTGCCTGGATCCCTCCACCATTTTCCGAAGAATCTTCTTGATGTTCTTATTTGCCGCCTCTACTGCACCATTCGCCTTTGGCCTGTAGGGTGTGGAATTACGGTGCGTGATCTTAAACTTTTCGCAGACCTCCGCCATGAGATGACTGTTTAAATTGGCTCCATTGTCTGTGATGATCACCTTGGGGATTCCAAATCGGCATATGATATTCTCGTGCACAAAATCTACCACCGCTTTCTTTGTCACTGCCTTGAATGTCTTAGCTTCGACCCACTTGGTGAAATAATCAATTGCAACTAGGATAAACCCGTGCCCATTAGAAGCGGCTGGATCTATTGGGCCGATGACATCCATGCCCCAAGCAACAAAGGGCCAAGGTGCTGACATTGTGTGCACTCATAAGGCGGGGAATGGATCAAATCCCCATGCACCTGGCATTGATGGCATTTCTTTACATACCTAATACAATCACGTTCCATCGTGAGCCAGTAGTACCCAGCTCTCAAGATCTTCTTTGCTAACACATATCCGCTCATGTGAGGCCCGCATACTCCAGCATGTACTTCAATCATAATTTCATTTGCTTGTTGTGCATCCACACATCTTAATAAACCCAAATCTGGTGTTCTTTTGTATACCACTCCTCCACTGAAGAAAAATCCATTGGCTAGACGCCCGATGGCTCTCTTCTGGTCTCCGGTGGCTTGCTCCGGGTATTTGCCAGCTTTCAAGTATTCTCTAATATCATGATACCACGGCTCTCCATCCGACTCTTCTTCCACAACGAAGCAATAAGCATTCGGATCTCGGACTTGGATCTGGAGCGGATCTATGTACGTCTTGTCCGGATGATGCAACATAGAGGACAATGTGGCCAAAGCATCTGCAATTTCATTATGCATTCTCGGGATGTGCTTGAACTCTATAGCCTGGAATCTTTGAGACAACTCGTGCAAACAATACCGATATGGTATCAATTTCAAATCTCGTGTTTCCCATTCCCCCTGAATTTGGTGTACCAAGAGATCCGAGTCACCCATGACCAAAATCTCTTGAATACCCATGTCAATCGCCATCCTTAATCCCAAGATGCATGCCTCATATTCGGCCATATTGTTGGTACAGAAAAATCGAAGCTGAGCTGTGACGGGATAGTGTTGTCCCGTACTTGAAATGAGTACCGCTCCGATACCAACGCCCCTGCTGTTGACAGCTCCATCAAAGTACATTTTCCATCCTGATCTCTCCTCTTGCTCCGTCTCCTCGACAAGCATTGCCCCTTCATCCGGAAAGTATGTTTTCGGTGGTTCATATTCATCATCCACCGGATTCTCGGCTAAGTGGTCCGCAATAGCTTGTGCCTTCATTGCCGTACGAGTTACATAAACAATGTCAAATTCTGTGAGCAGAATCTGCCATTTGGCCAGTCTTCCCGTAGGCATGGGCTTCTGAAAGATATACTTGAGAGGATCCAATCATGATATCAAGTACGTAGTGTATGCTGACAAATAATGCTTTAGCTTCTGAGCCACCCAAATCAATGCACAACAAGTTCTCTCCAATTGGGTATACTTCACCTCGTAAGATGTAAACTTTTTGCTGAGGTAGTAGATGGCTTGTTCTTTCTTGCCTGTCTCATCATGTTGACCCAGTACACAACCGAAAGAGTTATCTAGCACTGTCAGATACAAAATCAGAGGTCGCCCCGGCTCTGGAGGGACTAACACCGGAGGATTGGCCAAATATTCTTTGATCTTGTCAAAGGCTTCCTGACACTCGTCGGTCCACTTCACTGCTGCATCTTTCTTCAGCAACTTGAAAATTGGCTCGCATGTTGATGTCAACTGAGCAATAAACCGACTAATGTAATTCAACCTTCCTAATAAGCTCATGACCTCCTTCTTGTTCTTCGGCGGAGGCAGACTTTGAATAGCCTTGATCTTTGATGGATCCAGTTCAATACCTCGCCGGCTCACAATAAACCCCAGTAGTTTCCCTGATGGTACTCCAAAAGCACACTTCGCCGGATTGAGCTTCAGATTGTACCTCCGGAGTCTTTGGAAGAACTTCCTCAAATCTTTCACGTGATCAGGGTTGTTTTCTGGACTTTATGATGACATCGTCCACATATACTTCAATTTCTCGATGCATCATATCATGAAACATAGTGGTCATTGCCCTCATGTAAGTTGCCCCGGCATTCTTCAATCCAAACGGCATTACTCTATAACAGTACGTTCCCCAAGGTGTAATGAAGGCGGTTTTCTCAGCATCTTCTTCGTCCATCGGGATCTGGTGATAACCAGCATAACAGTCCACAAACGAACCGATTTCATGCTTGGCGCAATTGTCGATCAATATGTGAATGTTTGGCAATGGGAAGTCATCCTTCGGACTAGCTTTGTTGAGGTCCCTATAGTCTACACACACTCTGGTTTTGCCGTCTTTCTTCGGGACCGGCACAACATTTGCCAACCAGGTGGGGTATTTGGTAACTCTTATGACCTTTGCCTCGAACTCCTTATTCACCTCTTCTTTTATCTTCACGCTAATGTCCGTTTTGAATTTTCTCAGCTTTTGTTTTACTGGCCGGCATTCCGAGTAGATAGGCAACTTGTGTACCACTAGATCTGTGCTAAGTCCGGGCATGTCATCATAGGACCAGGCAAAGATGTCCTTAAATTCATGTAACAACCTTATCAATTCATCCCTGAGGGGTGCCTCCAAATGCACACTAATCTTTGTTTCTCGGACATCATCCTCGCTCCCCAAGTTTACAGATTCCGTATCACTCAGATTCGGCTTGGGTTTTTCCTCGTATTGTTTCATGTCCTTACTTATTTCCTCCAGGGCTTCCTTATCCTCACATTCTATTTCACTATCTTCCTCAATCTCTTGTATAGTAGCGTGATTGTCAGAACTGGGTCTAGAATCATTCACGCATGACATGGCATTGGAATCAACACATGCAAAACTGTACAAAAGGAAAAATAAAGGAAAATAAGGCAAAAGTGAAGAAAAAGGAAAAACTACATTTCATTAATAAAAGAAACGAACAATGTTCGGGGTACATGGTGATTTTTTTTTTCATGAGGGGAATGGGGAAATTATAACAACTTTTGGGGAAACAATGATGAAATTTTGAGCTAACTACCAAGACTCCTTCCGGATAAGGAAAGGAGTAGCTTCCCAATTGTTCAATGTGACTCTGGGCCCCACAAATTGCACGTCCATGTTGCTCGTGCCTTCCCCTGCTTCAATCGTATTCACATCCCAGAACATTTTCTTAAAGCCAAGCATTTCTTCATCAAGTTGGGTCCCAATGCACTTTGCTGCAACAGATGGTTGATATTTTGTACCAGGCCTGATAAAGATGTCGGATAATTTGGGTATGGGTTTGGGCAAGGTCCAGTTCCTCTTGGCTCTAGAGGCTTTTTGAATATCGGCAAAGGTGGGTTTGAACCCTAAGCCAAATGTACCTTTATTCTCCGGAAGCTGAACTGGCTGAGTGACTCCCTACAGTGTTTTGCCTAATCCCCTCCCCGGTGTAAATCCGTTTTTCAGCATTTCTCTGGCCACCATTATAGCAGTTGGTGCCATCATCGGGGTTGGTAACTTTTCTCCTTCAGCAACTTTGTTTACTTCTACAGCATCCGTCACTTGGTAGACCCAAGGACCCCGATCCCCATCAGTACCGTCAAAAGGTGCTACCACATTACACGCATTTTCCTCTCCGTGTACAACAATCTCTTGCTGCTCCCATTCAAACTTGACCATCTGGTGTAGAGAAGATGGTACCGCTTTGGCCGCATGAATCCAGGGTCGACCTAACAGCAAGTTATATGATACGGCAATATCAAGCACCATGAACTCCATCGTAAAATCAACGGGACCGATGGTCACTTCCAAAATAATATCCCCCAACGTGTTCTTACTTCCGCCGTCAAACCCTCTCACGTTGACACTGTTTCTCCGGATTCTATCCGGGCTAATGTTCAGCTTCCCTAGAGTTGACAGCGGGCAGATCTTCGCGCTCGATCCATTGTCAATCAATACCCTGGTCACGACTGAATCTTCACTCTTTACCGTGAGGTACAATGCTTTGTTGTGTTCAGTTCCTTCCACCGGCAACTCCCTATCAGAGAAGGTGATTCTATTGGACTCGAAAATTTTGCTGGTAATCTTCTCCAAATGACACACTGAAATCTTCTCCGGAACATGAGCCTCATTTAGAATCTTCATAAGAGCCTTCCGGTGCTCTTCCGAATGTATCAACAAAGATAACAAAGAAATTTGGGCCGGGGTCTTTCTTAACTGCTCAACCACCGAGTACTCTTGTGACTTCATTTTCTTAAGAAATTCTTCTGCTTCCTCCTCCGACACTGGCTTCTTCAGTTGACTTTCTTTTACCGTTTTCATCTTTCTCAGTTCCTCTGAAGCAAAACACCTTCCGGATCGAGTAAGTCCATGCGTTTCATTAATTTCACCAGAAATCTCTTTTCCCTTGTAAACTACCGTTACCTTGTTATAGTTCCAAGGCACAGTCTTTGTATTCACCACTGGCATTTGCACTACTGGTTTTATGATTACTGGCTCTGCACTTGCTCCTTTCACGATTACGATCGTCTTTGCACCTGGAACTACCACCTTTAAACCTCCCATCACTACTGGCTTTGGTTTCTCAACAATTACCTCCTCTTTCACAATTTCTTTCTCCAACTTGTCACTCGACTTTATCATCATGACGGCCTGAGATGGTTTTTGATTGCCATCACCCTGCACCAGTTCTATCATATTCGTTTCGTGGTGATTCGGCAATGGATTCTGGGTAATGTTTGGGGCCTCGGGAGCCTGCACTTCAATTCTCCTCTCATCGATAAGATCTTGAATGGCATTCTTTAATTGCCAACACTTCTCGGTATCGTGGCCCAACGTTCCTGAACAATATTCACATCTGACAGAAGATCAAGATTTTTCGGGGGTGGGTTCGGATTTTTTGGTGCGATTGGTCTCACCATCCCCAATTCTTTCAACTTGTGGAAAAGACTGGTATATGACTCTCCGAGAGGAGTGAATGTTCTTCTTGCTTTGTTTCTCCAATCAGGCGTCCGGCCTGGGTCTATTCTGGTTCCGGTAAGGTTTAGGGGTTGGGTATGTGTTTTGGGTATGGTACACATTGTGTGGAGCTTGAGCTCTCCACACGTGGGGTGGTGGTGGTGGATAAGCTTGGGTTTGAGGGTGATGGTAATGTGGTACGGTCGGTGGGTATGGTGGTGGTGGTGGGTTATATGGGCTTGGTGCATTGTAGGGATTTGGCGGGTAAGATGGTGGTGGTGGATTATATGGGGTTGACGGGCTTGGTGGGTGTTGGCGGTAAGGTCTGGGTGGGTTATAATGTGGGTTGCGACTCCAGGGCCTGCTTTCAACGGTTGCCACTTCTTCTTTCTTCTTCTTTCCCATCACTCCTCCGCTTCCACTCTGTATAGCTTGATTGGTGGCTTTGATAGCCGAAAAACTCATAATCTTGTTTGTCTTCAAACCCTCTTCTACAAAACTTCCCATTTTCACAACTTCGTTGAAACTTTTTCCAATTGCTGACACTAGATGGCCGTAGTATGTTGGATCCAAAGCTTGCAGAAAACAATCCACCATCTCTCCTTCTTTCATCGGTGGATCCACTCTATCGGCCTGTTCCCTCCATCTAAAACCGTATTCTCTAAAGCTCTCTCCTGGCTTTTTCTCCAGCTTGGTAAGGGATAACCTGTCAGGTATGATCTCCAGATTGTACTGAAAATGACTAGCGAAAGCTTGTGCTAAATCATCCCAAACGAACCATCTTGTATGGTCCTGTCGAGTATACCATTCCAGCGCTGATCCACTCAAACTTTGGCTGAAATACGCCATCAACAATTCATCTCTACCTCCTGCGCCTCTCATCTTGCTACAATATCCTCTTAAATGAGCTACCGGATCCCCGTGTCCGTTGTACATGTCGAACTTGGGCAACTTAAATCCTGCAGGAAGCTGCACCTCAGGGAACAAACACAGGTCTTTGTAGGCTACACTTACTTGCCCTCCCAGCCCTTGCATATTGCGGAAAGCGTTCTCAAGACTCTTCACTTTCCGAGCCATCTCTTCCTGCCCGGCACTTGCTTCTATCATGGGAGCGTGTGACTCGTGTTGTCTGAAGGTAGGCTCCGGGGGGTAGTAGTGAGAATCCTGGATATGAAACATTGGTTCGCTAGAGGATTTGTGGATAACAGCGGGCGGAGGTGCCACATATACAGGAGCAACTTGTGGAACCTGAGGTGGTGTTTGCTTGGCTGGAGGTGGTGGTATTTGGGAGGTGGAAGCATAGTAGTGAGGGTAATCGGGGTAGGTGGATGATGAGTTCAGTGTTGGTGGCTCGGGGTTAGGATTGGCTGGAGGGACATATGCAGGGTTAGCAGGGTAGGCTGGTAATGGTTGACCTCTCGACCAAGCCTGGTACATTTCGGCCATCTGTTGTCTTAACTTGTACATTTCTTCTTTCATCCCTGCCACATCCACGATCTCTTCTTCGTGAGCAGGGTCTACAATGGTTGCCTCGATCTCCTGGGATACAGCCTTTGTCATCTTTTTGGATCTGGTGTTGTATGAGTGGGTAGCCAGTATGCCAGTTGCCTAGAAAATCTGGACTCACAAACATCAACACTCATTAGTTTTTAGCGCATGAATAAGATGTAACGACTTAAAAATAAACACATTTGCTCGAGTCGTTATGCATCATCCCGGCCACTGCTCACTTCAATCATCTTTTCCTTTCTCCGCTCTTTTGTTTTCTTTCTTTCTTTTCTTCTTTTCTTTTGCTTTTCTCTTTTCTTGCTTTTTCTCTTTTCTTGCTCTCTCTTTTTTCTTTTTCTTTTCTTTTCTTGCTTTTCCTTCTTTTATTGCTTTTTCTTTGCCGTTTTCATAATCACGCTCCTATTTATTTGCCTAGCGGATATGAAGGAAATGACATAAAGTAAAAGAATTGGTAACAACACTTTGTTTTCTCATTGATAATTCAAAACCTTGATTACAAAGTGATGTTTAAGAAAAAAGAAAAGAAAAATAAAAGACGATGCATGACCTAAGAGTACATTAATGCACCTAGTGCCCGCGAGGCATCGTTCGGCCTTGCCGCGGGCCTATATGCTAAACCCCTTTGAAGCCTATCCAGGTCGGCCATGACTTGTTGTACAAAAAACTTCACTGCAGATACAAAAGTCCTCCGAGTCATATCTTCACAAAGCTGAGTCTTTCGGGTGATGTACTGGGCGATACGAACAATCTTTTCTCTGATGACCCCTTTTTCTTGCAATAGACGACTTATTTGTTGATTGCGAGCGTCCAAGACATGTTGGTTGTCCTTTTGCACCTGTTGTAGCTCCAATTTTAATCTAGCCATGGTCGTGTAGCAATATTCTCTTTCTTCCTCAAGATCTTTGATAATCTTGTTGCTCTTGGCCGTGGCTGAGATCATTTTCTTTCTTAAGCTGAGCTATTTTAACATCGTGCTTGTCACGTAGTTGCCGGACCAACTTGGCTCTTTCCTCGGCGTCTTTGTCCATTTGCTTCCGAGCCTTGGCTAACTCTTTTTCAGCTTCATCCAAATCGAAGCCATAGTCGTTTACTTTCCGCCGGAGAATCTCAATTAACTTTTCATCGCGGGCTGAACGAGCTGGGGTCTCGGATGCAATTTTCATTTGAGCTATTTGAGCCTTCAACACATCATTTTCTTTCTTCAGCTGTTTCTTTTCCCCTTCATCGGATGCTGCTTGTAAGCCGCTTTCGAAATGAAGATTTCTCAGTTTATCTTCCAACAGACTGATTTTGGCTTTATATTCCTTTTCCTTGGCCGCCCATCTCAGATTTTCCTCGGATTGCTCTATCAGGTCTTGCAAGTGAGGTCTCTTTGAAAGACGTTCGTGTTCAACCCCTCGTCGGTACCACGTGGAGTACCCAGGTGATATCTCCCCCTTTGCTCTATTCGGCACACAAGTATCAATCTTCAGATTTTGGCATTCGTTCCAGATTTGCCGGATTTTTGCTTCCGGGAATTGCCCGTCTGGACCAATCTCCACAGCCTGCACACTGAGGTCTCCGTCCCTCGGAATAATCTGACACCGCCCTAACTGTCGCAAAGCTCTGTATGGAGCATAAGGCTGTATACTCTTCAAACCCATGATCAAAAACGGCGATCCTTCCGTTGGCATGTATATTACCTCGTCAAGAGGTAACCAGTCATACGTCCAATCAATTTGACCGTCAGTTAGTGATCGAAAATACACAATCCAGCCTTGGACTCCCTCGAGCAACTTTACTTCTTTTGTCCTCGCATTGAACTCTTCCAAACATGTCCGATCGGCCGAACCATAGCTCGAGAATGAAGGGTGGTGGCACAGATGCTCAATTAGCCAGATTTGCAAGATCAAGTTACACCCTTCGAAGAAAGTAGCCCCCGCTTTGCACGCGGTCAGAGCTCGATAGATATCCGCAACAATCATTGGGGCCAAAGTACAGTTTTCTTGCACTATCAGTGTGGTAGCTACCCCGGCGACTTTTATATTGATATGGCCATCTTTCCTCGGGAATACAACAACTCCAAGAAATGCCACCAAAAATGCGAACCTCCGGTGTTCTTCCCATTTCGCCCGGTTGGACTTACAGCACAATTTGTTGGTTGGGTCGTTGAAACCCCCAACGTGTCCAAACCTGTTGTAGATGAAGCTTAAAGAACAAAATCCGTCGGCCAGATCTTCATTATGAACATTCCGGGCAATTTTCAAAGAGTCGAGGAAACGATGTACCGTCACCATTCTCGGAGATACCGGGTATTTTCCTTTCAGCGGAACCTCAGTTTTCCCGATGTAGAAGGCAATCTCCTCTAAAGTAGGGGTAAGCTCAAAATCTGGGAAATGAAATACGTTGTGTGCCGAATCCCAAAACGAGACCAACGCTCTAATCACATCACCCCGAGGAACTATTTCGAGTAACCCCGTAAGGCCCTTCAAGTACTTTTTGACCCAGTCTTGACCATCGGATCCCATGTCCTGCCACCATAATCTCAGCTCCAAAGGGATTTTATTTAGGGAAAATTGTTCATTCATCATCGTGCTCGTCCTGCACATTTATTAAGGTGATTTTATTTAGAAAAGGAAAAATCTTTTTTCAATGCAAGTTTTCAATTTTTGAATGAAAGAAAAGGAAAATAATTTTCGAAGTGGCCATTTTTGCAAAAACAGCCTTCCGTTGTCCTTTCAGAACATTCGGCCATTTCCAAAAAATAGCAATCACCTCGATTATTTGAAAAGAAAATCTTTTTGGTCTTTTTCTAAAAGTGTGGTTGGACCCATTTAAGGGTTGCCTACGTATCCCACCTAATGGCGAGAATCAAACCTGCGTAGTTCGGTCAGATTATTTGACCAATTATTTCAACACATGTTCCACCTATTTTTTTTCAAATTTTCAAATTCTTTCAAGTATCTGTTTTCTACAAATCATTATTTCCCTCTCTCTCTTTTTTCCCTTTTCAACAATTTTCCAATCTCGGGATTTTCGCCGGTCTGCATAACGATCAAGGACAATAAAATGCAACACATAGCATGCTCGGTCTTTTCAATACCGGGTCACCTGTTCTAGACGGACCCAACCCCTGTGTTGAGTCCCCTAAGTCAAATATGATGCAAATAATCGTCCTAGACCTATGTTCAAAATCTTACGGTTTCATGAATTGCTAGACCGTGTACCCGAGCGGACAACTCGAATCGAGGAGGGGGCTACGTACCGGTGACCCGCGGAGTCAATCGGCTTTGTAACTTATCCGGCCTCTATTTTCTTAATTTAGGGTGACTTTTAACAGAAAGGGGAGTCTCAACCAGTAAGCACATCCCCGGGGGAGAAGAGAGAAAGGTTTTCGGCACGGTTTTATATATACAGTCCAGATAATATCAAAGCGATAAAGCACATAGCATGTTATTCAAATCATATAATGAAGTCAAACAAAACGCAAATGGCAGTTCTAAGGAGCTCGAGTTCTTAAACCCTGAAATCGAAATTCAGGGTTGGTTCCCCAGCAGAGTCGCCAGAGCTGTCACACCTCCCTTTTTACCACCCCAACATGCGTAAGGTGTATAAATACGCTTGTAGGGTATACCCCGACGCTCAATTACCCGAGACGGATAAAATAACGTAAGGGAAGGAGTATTTCCAATTTAAGGACAATCGGTTCGGGATTTATTAGAGATTAATCAGAGTCGCCACTTGGGAATGACAATGGTGTTCCAAGTCACCGGTTAATCCCGAATCCGAGGAATTTTGACTCTTTGAAGTGTCTGCGAAGCAGAGGTCCGGATAAGGAACTCTGTTAACCCGGGAGAAGGTGTTAGGCACTCCCGGATTCCGTGGTTTTAGCACGGTCGCTCCACTGTCGTTTTTGATTTTGTTTGACTCAAGTTATAGATTTTAACAACATAATGTGCTTTTGCGTTAAATATTATTTATTTTTTAGGAATTTGCGACATCGCGGAAACACGCCTCGAGTCATACCGCAACCAGTACGCCTATGACTTTTGGAGTATTTCGGCTTTGCCGAGATTTGGATTTGAGTCGCACCAAGTGCACACTCGTTCATAGGAAGGTATATTAAAATCGTGCCCTAAAATAATGTCTATCGGCTTTTAAATATTTTGGGAGAAGCTATGGAATTGGCTATTAGCTTTCCGGATCTAATTGTGTTTATATCATTACTAAATGGGGGCCCCGGTGTTATTCGGGCGAGGCTCGTCCCAATTTTCATTAAAGGATACTAATATTTAATTTAACTATATTTTCTACACTTGTTCTTTCCTTAATCGTATTACTAACACTATAATAATCCAGGCCCGTCGAATTTTTATTACTTATTGGGCCTGGTCTTCTTTTCGTTTCGCTTAGCATGGATCAGTATCGGTCCAGGCCTTTAAGGCCCAGGCAGTCGTAAGATTTGGGTAACTAGTAAAGTAACACCATGATTCAGGCATATATTGTGAGTTAAGCCCAAAACTAACAATAACAGTAAAAGAATACACACATTTGAACTCAAAGAAAGAATCAAATTCCATTTATTGATCAATTGAAGAGAAAAGTTGTAATACAGATTTGGAAATAAACTACTTAATAACAGAGAATTACAAGATTATTTCTGTTTTTGATTTTTTAACAGAGAACCTATACTAACCAGTGGATTGATTATTAGCTAATATCAGTGAGCTATTTAACTTCATATATAGATGAAAGGGGATGGTTTACTTATAGCTATACTATTTTGCTACTGACTAACCGTGTAAATTGAACTCATGTATATACAATTACTGATTCTAATATGACTTAACCCAGATATTATTCTTATATATGACTTCATGTATATGATTAAACACTGATATTAACATTAATCGAATTCATTCAATGCTATTAAGCCAATCGCACTCCAATTATCTACCTTATCCGATGGTTTCTTCTTCTTAACTAATTTTAACTTGACTGATTAATGAAATGAATTACCTATGTGATCATGATTTTCATCTACTCATGTGATAGCCATTGGACTTTGTTTTAAAGGTGTTGCCTAATTAACTAAGTGATTTATGCTACTTACTACTACTACTATTACTAGCTATTACATCATTTCTATTTGGTTTCTGTTTTTCAACTACTACATTATACAATGAGCGAGCTATGAATCTCAAGCTAATTACATGAAACTACAAAAGAACACTACAGAACAGCATTACTCAAGAAATGAGTCTTCATTTTTCATTCAATCAACTCCATTACAGCTTCAAACGAAAAGAGATGTACCTGGATAGCAAAGGAACCAATGAGTCTAAGGGAGAAGGATAAGAAACAGCAGTGACTCAATCAGCAATGCAACAGTGAAGAGAAGGAAAGCACAGCACACAGCAGTAGCAAAGTCCACAGCAAACAGAGAAGACCCAGGTAGATAACCCAATGAAATCCGATAGGAAACCCAGCGAATTCTACCTATTGTATTACTAATTCTCTCTCTCAAGCTTTTGTATTCAATGAATTTCAGTGTTAATGTATTTTCCAGATTACTCTCAGAATTGGAACCCCAAATACTAGCTCAGATTGTTCTACAGTGGAATCCCCCTTTTTCAGCCCCTTTTTAGGGTGTATTTATAGCTAACCTTTTAGAGCTGAATACTTGGGGAGGAAGTAATGGGATTAATCCCACTTCCCCCCTCCTAAAGTTACCTATTCTACACTTTAGTCCCATTTTCAGTTACTAAAACCCTTCCAGCATGTGCTGGAAGGTTCCAAAAGATTCCTTTTAGGGCCTTTTACTAGTATGTCCTTAGGGGTTAAAGATTTTTACAGATTTCCCATTTTTAGGAGACCATTATACCCCTAAATCTCTGCCAAATTGCAGAAATCAGGAGCATAAATGTCCCTATTACCCTCCTAAGTTCTTACTAGTTACTATTTTACCTTTTCAATACCCAATTGTGCCCCTAAGAGCACTGCTGATTTACCAGCTATGCCTAGGGCAGATTTTAGCTAATTTTGAACCTATTTAACTAATAGCCAGCCCTGGCATTAGTATTTAAGGGCTGGCCATTTTTATTTTAAGAACTATTTCAAATTTAGCCAATTTTAAGCTAATTCCAATCAATTAAGACCCATTTATTCCTAATTAAAGCTAATTGCAGGCATAGCCTGCTTTGTTATTATGCTTCACCTATTTAAAAGTTAGCCAGTCTCAAGTTGAGACTTAGCTTGGGCTATTAAAGCCATATACTAAACAGCTGGGCCCAAAACCTTTACAGGTTTGGCCACTTTGCTGTTCAGGGCTCAATATAGAGCCTGGGCCAGTCTGCATTTGCAGACATAACCCTTTGCACAACCAGCCACTGTTTTAAGGTGGACTGTGTGTTAGGGCTTATAGAATTGGTCAACCCCTTGCAAGGTTGACCATTCTTAGGCCAATTATTAAACCTATAGCCTAATTATGATCATTTTTAGTTTTAGTCCTATTTCAAAACTAACCACTTTCATGGAACTAGTACTAACAGCTATAACCAATCTTCCTAAGCATAATAGACATCAACAGTGTTCATACTTAACATAAAACTATTGCAAACTTAACCATTTCAGCAGCATATAATTGCACATATAAACACATGAAGTCAAATATTGTTCATTAATCCATCAAAATTCAGAAGTAAGGTTTGATAATGTTGAATCTCAACTAATCAACTTACATAACTTGAAATCATGCAGCAACATGGCAATTAACATCAATTAGGCTAAGTAACAGTCCTCTCATGCTAGATGATATACTGAAAAACCCTACAACACTTAGCATTTATGGATATAGACACTGAATTCCCAGAAACCAGTTTAACATGGTTCAACTAACCTAAGCAGGGTAATTAGGATTCATTTTTAAGTGCTACCCTAGCTTAATATATGCATGTTAAGAGTGGGGATAAAGCATAGGAAAGCCATGAAGAAGCAAAGAATAACATTCCTAAATCTAGCACAAGTGTATGACAAATGAGATGAAGATGATGACAAGAAGAGCATGGAGAAACAGTGAAAAGAGAAACCTAAGTCTATCATATGAGGGTAACATGAAGAGAATCAGACCCCAAATTGGCATACCCATTCATCAAGTAAAACATAATAGAGATGATATGACAAGAATACTAGACTTGCATGAATCAGAATGTGAGCAAAGAAGTGAACCCCAGATGACTTGATATAAGAGATGAACAGAGATAGCCAAGCTTTTATCAAGACCAAACATAAGAAGATACAGAAAGAGAAACAGTAGAGATACTGTAAGCCAACAAAAGTGATCTAACGCAAAACTAAGTGACAATTAAACATAGTATCAGAATCAAAACAGGCAAGATGACAGAAGGACTACTGAAAACTACAAGGTGAGGGACCTCAATACTATAGTAGACAAAGAAACATTGGGACATCAACATAAAACTACCAGCCACAGAACAATTGAACTAATTATGCCAAAAGAAACAGAGAAGACAGATAGTCATGATATTTGCAAGCCAACAATCAAGAACCAGTGTACTCAGCAGAAACAGAACACACATATGAGGATGAAGTGGAAATAGAACCCTAGTACTAATCATGATCTTGAAAGAACAAGTCAAAGCATGCGAAATTAAGCAAATAAGGCATGAAACAAAGAAGAAACTAAGGTAATAATCTACGTCTATTGGAGAAGCATGCAAAGCAAATAATGAAGAACAAAAACAAACAAGCATTCACAAACATGTCTACAAACTAAATACACAAAATCAAACAAAAATAAAGCATAGAAAGCAGACAAGGGATCAGGGACTTAGCTCGCGGGGCCTGTCCCCCGAGCTTCCTAATCTCTTTCTTTTTCTCTGTTTTTCTAATCTTTCAGACTCTCCAGACCTTTCTTCTTGTTTCCTTTTCTTTTATTGTTTTCCAGATATCTTTTCTTTTTTCTTTTTCTTCTGGTTTTCCTTTTAGGCTCGAAAGGGGGAGCCTTTTTTGATTTTTGATTGCAGAGGGGTGTTTTGGAGGTGGTAAAGGTGAGGTCTTGATTGGGTGTTGGATTTGGGGTCGCCGGAGTTAGGGTTCCGACGACCCTTTTTGGGATATTCGAGAAGTTTGAGGGACATTCGAGGGGAACCAGTGGCATGGGTGGGTAGATCTAGCGGAGATGAAGAGAATGGCATTGGTTTCAAGTGGGTTCTCATACTTTGGTGGTCACCGGTGTAACTCCGGTGACCGGGATTTATGAAGAGCAGGGTATTTTCTGGGTTTTTTGGGTGTAGAAGATGGAGAAGAAGGAAGGAGAGGAAGATGGGAGAGGTAAAGGAGCCGGCGACCACCGTAGGAGTGGTGGCCGCCATGGCCGGCTAGGGCTTCTGGACGAAGAATGATGAAGAGATGAGGGAGATGAAGAGGAAACAAGGCGGCGTCTCTAGGGTTTGAAGGGTGAAATGAGCGGCCCGTTAAGACAAAGCCTTTATATAGGCCACATATACGAGATAATCTCGACCGTTCATTGAAGGAGATCAACGGCTGAGGACGGGCGTTACTAAAACGCCGTCGTTCCGTCGCTTATGAGACCAAAGTGTTTGGCCGTTGGATTAAATCACACAGACGGCCAAGATCAAATCTCCCACAATTAATTAAACCAATAATTCCACTAAATATCCCAGCCGTTAGATCAATGAAGTTGGACGGCTGGGATCAAATCAATTAAAAGCCTGGACCGGGTCTGCTTTGGGCTCAAGGACTGGGCCAACGATTTGGACCACAATTGGCCCAGATTCAATTACACAACCCATTTTTTGTATTTTTCGATTTTAATCAATTTTTATGTACTTTTCTTTTATATTTTTTTTTCTTTTTCTTTTATGAAAAATTATAAATCCTAATCTACTAATTACTCTAATTTTCTAATATTTTTTGCAATTTTTTTGCTATTTTTTCCTTTATTTTCTCCTATTTAAGCTATTTTGCTAATTTTCTAATTAACTAAACTAACAAACTAATTACTACTATTTTTTTTTTGATTTTTTCTAATTTTTACTTATTCAAACACACAAAAATATAACTAATTTCAAGCAAAGCAAGTAATTGCACTCAAAAATATGTTTATTTTAATTTTGGAATTATTTGCCTAGTGCAAAAATCATGTGCTCACAATTACATTGTTATGTGGCTTTCATTAGCTTGTTTAATTTAATATCTATTTCTACCGTACTCATTTTTGTATAATACAGATAAAATAAAAAAATATTTCACTAGTAAATTTGAATTTGTTGTTGATATTCCGAAATATGATTTTTCTTATTATATTTCAAGAAAGAATTTTTTTTATCTAAAGTTCAAAAAAGTTATAACCTTCTATTTTTTATTTGGGCATTTATAAAAATATCTTATCATTTCAATAATTGCAAATCATAAAAGTTAATTTCTTATTTGTTTGAACACATTATATCAATGATAATATTTTCACTATCATTTTATTTCTCTATGTACTACTTCTAAAATAATAAAATAAAATTATGCAATGAAAGAAAATAGATCAAGTGGTTAGTGAATAATTATACTGGGAAAGCTATCAAAAGTTATTTACTAAAAAGAATGTGAGTCAATTTTAGTTATTTTTACCATAAATTAAATTTGATTAAGTCAAAGCTGTTTTAATCCTTGTTAAATTTGTCTAAAAATCTATTTAGATTATGTCATAAAAATGCTAGACATTTTCTTAATTCACCATTTGGCTTAATGTCATGTCTCACTACCTTCCTTTTAGTATAATATAAAATAAAGATATAAATATTTAAGTTTTTTCTTATCTTATAAAAAAATTCTGTATACTTTATGTAAGATCTTATTTTACTACTTAATTATGTTTCCATTTATAATTTCTAATAATTGTTGTTCTAAAATTGCCAAGTGACTTCATTCTAACTTGTCACTTGATTAACCACAATGCATACTACCATCCTTTGAATATAGATATAGATTACACTGCTAGTCAAATAAAAAATATTCATTAAAAATACATATTATATACTCCTTATTAATATATAAAAGATATATTTATCGGCTATCAAACGATTTGTGTAGATTTTCTTAAATAAATTGGTTAGGTTCTTTTCTTGGGAGACAGAAAAAGAATCGGTCCTGTTTTAGTTTTGAAATTCATTCACCAGATCAAAAGTTCTTTTACGAATTAATATTTGCACTGACGTCTTTTTCCTTCGAAAAAAGGTGTTTAGGTTAAAGAATAATTATTCTATTTTACTTTGAAATATTCATGAGTAGAGAAAAAATCTCAAAAAAAGCTTCAACGTTTGTGAAAATTTCTCAGGTTTTTACCTATCGCAAGTCAGAAATTTATGTAAGAAAATTTATAAAAAATCTAGAATATCACACTTGAAGATGACCAAAAGTAATATTTGTTCCCTATTTATCACTATAGACTATATTAGAATCTTCTTTTATGTTAAAGGAATTTAATATTTTACTAGTATCTATAAACGTGCGTTGCACGTTAATAATAGCATACGATGATTTAAATATTTATTTGTATGAAGGAAGAAAATTTAATTAATTAAAAAGAAAAATTTTATATTTAATAATACATCAATTGTCTAAATGTCGAAAAATATCATTACATCAGCATAATACGTGAATTCAAATCTGAAAAGACATTATCGAAATTTACACGAACGATCAATTTAGTCATGTTAATTAAATAATTATATATTATAGGTTAAAGGTATCTAATGTGATGGTATCTTACCGAAGACTTCTTTGTAGTTAATATTTTTTATGTGTGTGCTTTGGTTGCTCTGCCATAAGCATAACTCTTGTTGTCAATATTGATATCCCTCTTGAAAGTGAAACATATAGTTATTCGTGCAAGAAAATATGTTTTTGTAAATATAGTTCAATATTTAGAATGTTTATCCTTGTACTTTATTTATTATAATAATTACAAAACATAAGCATACTGAAAATTATTTTCACAAAGGATATTATTTAGTTTCAGAAGACGAAAGTTGAATTCGGGAATAAACGCATACTTAGAAGCACATTGACCGATATTATAAGTTTTGCATGTATGACGTTATTGACAAAATTCTATATACCATCTCTGTACTATTACATATGCTATTTAGCAGATCTAAGTTTTTATTAATATGATGAACATACATACTTTTCTTCAAAATTAACTTATAAGCGATGGAAGAGCAGTTTTAACTTAATCTATTATATATATGATGACATTAACATATGTAAGAAATATTGCACTTAACAACAAACTTGTATGGTAGAAGACTATTTAGTATAAAAATATTTAGGTATTCTTCTTGGTAGTAATTGTTGGTATCATCTTCTACTGAGCCAAAATTGAAAAATATTTTTTTTATATCATAAAATAGCAATCAACATTTAATTTGTTGATCAATATATTCATTTCTGCTAGCTAAGGTAGCTCTTTAATTTCTATAATGTAATCTACACAAATTACATTTTAATCTAATAATGGAAATATTTTCCTTATTAAAAGCACTACTATTACCATTGAGGTTGATAACCAAGTATTTTGGAAGAACCAAATCATTATTTATTGGATATTCTTCTTCGTTTCCTACACGAAGCAAGAAGTCACTAAAGGTTGGATTTTTTCTTACTTTTATATTTTTTGTTATTTGAATCTTTTTTATTTGAGCTATAAGTATAATTTCAGCAAGGTAGCTTTTACAGTCTATATTTTCATCGATTTTTGAACTACAAATAGTACTTGATAAAAATCACCTCCCACACTATTACTTTTTCACCAAACGGTTCATTGATATACAATATATCTATAAAACTCTGTGCAATTGTTTCGATCACTTAACGCATAAACATAAGCACTTCATCCCATATTATAAATTTTTTATTTTTCTTACAAATTTAGTACTACTGCTCTGCTTTGATATATTTATGATGGTTATTTCGGTTGTTTGAATAGGTATATCAAATCCAAAGTGAGTTGTACGACCTCATATTAAAATCGGTATATTACTTGTTATTATTGCTAACAGTATCATGCTTCTTGATATAATATTTGCAAGTAATGCATGACATAGGATTATTATTTTGATTCCACCGAAGGCTTCTACAAAGGATAATCTCGCTATACCAGAGTCGGTTTTTTATAATATAGTCTTGAAAACTTGTTCTTGTTGAGAATTTAGTTTTGATTGTGCTTCCTCATACACTTGTATGGCCTCCTTAATACTATACTAATCTTTTTTACTAATATGATGAATTTACTCTTTCTAAACAATTAATTGAAAGATTTGACTATTTGGTCTAAACATAAAAAATATAATTTATTTTCTATTGATTCGGATTTCAAATATTAGTTCATCTCTTATTTTTAATATTTAACTGTAATTATAATTTTATCCACTATAAATTTTATTTTCAAAAAGTAAAAAGATCGATCTGACATTCAATTTTTAGATCTTTATGTTTGCAAAATAATGAGTGGTATTGACTTTTACCAATCTTTTTCTTTCTCTTTCTTACATATTTTTATTCTTAAAAAATAGTTATTCTTTAATAATTGGTATATTTTCAATATATAAAAATATATTCTCGTGGGAACTTTTATTTCTCAATTTCAACTCTTTATGCAATTCATTTAATATTACTTTTTTTTAGGTATTGGATATTATGGGGTTGTAATATATTATCAATACAGAGAATTCTTATAAAATAAATTTTATTAAACCTTCCTACACATATTTAATAAGAATTCAATAAATAACATTTTCTTAATTTTAAAATCTTAAATATTAAAAAAAATTAACATAGAAGTTATTCTAGTCCAAAAATAGGTTATTACAGCTATATCATTTCCATATAAGTTATTTTTTTTTAATATTTTAAGACTATTTTAGAGTAATTTCTGGTGATTGTAAATAATTTCCTTCTAAATAGTTTATTCTGATCTCAAATCCGACATACGAAAGCTCTCAGATTGCTTAGGAGAGATTCAACATGTTATCTTTGAGGCTTAACTATGACCATATCCATAATGGATAAATATCAAATTAGCAAGAACATCCCTTCAAATAAAGTACCCAGTTTTCTGCAAAATCACACATGAAAAAAACTCAAAACATGTCAAGGATAAGAATGATAAACGTACAATTGCATCCGAAAGCAAAACAAGAGCTGGCAAGACACATAATTTATATACTTGTGAAGACTTTGATAGATATTCAAATTTTTATATCCGTAAGCTACAATAATTGAGTGCACTTATATATCTATTTGATATAGGAGATTCCTGAAGTTATTTATATTATAAGTTTTTGAGTTCAGTTACATACTAATCTAACTAAAGTAGAAGACTCCTAAAGTTATTTGCTTTCTAATAGAACTTTTTAATCGACATTTTTGTACATTAACATAATCTTCTGTAAAGAGATAATTTATTTAATTTTTTAAAATGTGTATATAAGTCTGTCAGTATTATAGGTTATAGATATATAGATAAAAAATTATTGTTACACGTTAGAATTCTATTTATTAAGTAAAATTCTAAACGTATAACTTTATCCAACAAAGATTATCTCTTTGAAGTAATACTTAAACTTTCAAAAATTTAATAGATAAAAATTGAAAAGAAACAAAATTTGAACGATTAATATGAATAAGAATATTTTTCCTAAAAATCCGAAAGATTTGGCGCAAGATTTTTTGTTCTTCAAAAGAAATTGTTTATATACATGCTTTTCTAATCAACATTGGATTCGATTTACTTAGGAATGGGTGGCAAGTATATATTCGATTAATCATAGTATATATTAATTCATCCAAAATTTAATACTATATTAGAAGTGATTACGGATCACAGGGGCGGACCTACGTGTTAAATTGAGGGTCACGTGCACCCGTTAGTCTCGGCAAAAATTCTATATATGTATTATATATATATTTGTACATACAGTTGGGACCCCTCAAATAATTTCTTTGTGCCCCCAAACAAAGAAAGGCAGACAGAAGAAATGGTAACAAGGGCACACTTTGTTTCCTCCCTTTTGCAGGAGGTCATGGTTTCGAGACTTGCTAAGGTTTTCCACCTTTCTATTCCTATTTTATACACATTTTATTTCTTCTTTTTGCATGAGGATGTGGGTTCGAGACTTGCTAAGGTTTTCCCCCTTATCCTATTACTAAATAATTTTATTTATTATTTTTATATTTTGTTGAAGCTAATTATAGTTTAGTATTACTTAATTAATTTTATTTTCTTCATATTCCTCCCTTAAAATTAAAAAGCTTCAAATTGCTACTCATTACTCCATAAACAGAAAAATACAAATTATTTTGTCACCACCTTTTTTTAGGAGAAGAAGGTTGTGGCTTTACTTATTACTTTTATATTTTATTGAATTCAAATGTAGTTTAGTATTCATGCATAATAGTCAAGTTAATTAATTTATTATTTTTTAAATTCCTCTCTTAAAATTTAAAGCTTCAAATTATAAATTATTGCTCCACAAATAGATAAATATAGATCATTCTACCACAACTTTCTTTAAAAATTATTTTGACAATGTTGCGGATATAAAATCCGACTTAGCAATGAAAACTAAGAGTTTGAGACTGTTTTTTAGTACTTTGACTATTAATATGCCCTTAATCTTGATTTATTTCGTTAATTTTTTAAGTTTGAATTGATCACTGACACTTTTTTATTTGAGAAAATAATCTAAAATTTAAAGCTTGAAACATGTTTAAATCAACACTTTTACTTCTTATAGCACCCATTTTGCAAAAAAATCTCCCCCTTTCGGTATTTTCTCCTTTTAGAACTTCTTTTTGTTTATACTTGGATGATTAGTCATCATACTTGTTCAAAATTTCAAAGAATTGCACATTAAATTTTATTACTAGTAATTAGTATATAATAGTGCCCCCGCTGTGCTAAAATCCAGGGTCCGCCTCTGACGAATCAGTCCTTATATAACTTAAATATTTAAGGCTATTTTGATATTTTAACATTGTATTCATGCTTTTATAATAATATAGATAGATATAGATATATTTATGCTTTTATAATAATATAGATACGTAGTTAAAGTTTTTATCATGATATAATGTTTCGAAAAAGTGAATTCAATTGAACTCCTCCTATATATATCTCAATCCCTTATGTCCCTCCACCTCTTTTTCCCTCTAGTTGCACCACAAATAATAAAGAAAATTACCCTACATTGCACCCAAAAGTGAGACCAATTTGTGTTTTTTTTTTTTTTAAAGTCAAAAATAAACCAACATTTCGTAAATTTTTAAAAGTAATAGGAGTAGAAGGATAGAAAGTTCCTGAAGGATAAAAGCAAAGGGAGAAAAAATACACAAAAGGAAAGGCCACTATGTGTTAACCAGTCGTCGTCGACAGCGACCTGTCACCGACCCCCCTTCCCCCCCCCCCCTCCAACCTTCATTTCCATTTCCATTTATTTTTTAAAAAAAAAGAAAAAAATCCGCTCCCTTTTACCCTGTTCATGTATGTTCGGTTTTGATTTTACGATTCTCTCTCTACAATTTCGTTGATTTCTATTTCAAAAGATTCTAATCTCAAGAATTGCTTCCTATCCACGCCATAAGAATATATTATCTAAACCCTGAAAAAGAAATTGATTCGAAGAAATTCAGGTGATAATGGATCGTTTTAGGGACGATGAACACAGAGAAATCCAAAAACCGAAAGCATCGATACTTAACCGATCGATGACGGTTCATACTGCCGTTAACCCAATTGAATTCCCAGAAAAGCCCGTCACATATTTCTACCCTTCTCCTCCTTCAATTGAACGTAACGGCTCCGTGAA
This sequence comes from Nicotiana noctiflora, assembly GCA_032618575.1. NCBI lineage: Eukaryota > Viridiplantae > Streptophyta > Magnoliopsida > Solanales > Solanaceae > Nicotiana > Nicotiana noctiflora. The sequence goes on along the minus strand of JASVEL010013771.1, from coordinate 58,838 downwards.
AAAATTGCACAGCTCATCCATATCAATGGGAAGTTCCTTCAAAGGTACCGTTAAAAAGCTATGCTCTCTTTTCGAGTCACGTAAACCGTCAAATTTACAACCTCAAAGCCCTACGAAGCGTTTGAAATCCTTCAATTCCGATTCTAGGGTTTCGTCATTTTCTGATTTGGGGATTTTCCTGCCTGGAACGGAGGACAGTGTTGTAATTTACTTTACGAGTCTTCGTGGGATTCGGAGAACGTTTGAGGATTGTTATACTGTGAGGATGATTCTTAAGAGTTATAGGGTGAAGATCGACGAAAGGGATATTTCGATGGACAGTGCGTATAGGAAAGAATTGCAGAATGTTTTGGGCGAGAAGTGTGTGACTTTGCCACAAGTTTTCATCAAAGGGAAGTACATTGGAGGAGCTGAAGTGATCAAGCAAATGAACGAAGTGGGCGAGTTGGCGAAGTTGTTAAGAGGACTTCCCCTTAGGCCACCGGGTTATACTTGTGAAGGATGCGGGGACGTGAGGTTCTTGCCTTGCTCAAATTGTGATGGAAGCAGGAAGTATTTCGATGAGGATGAAGCACAGCTCAGGAGATGTCCCGAGTGCAACGAGAATGGCTTGGTTCGTTGCCCTCTTTGCTGTTCTTAATTTTCATAGTGTATGAGTTAATAATAACTATTACAGCCTGCTCACTGCCAAATAGGTTTTGGTTTGTGCAGCTAGTCGTCTAAGGTTGAATAGCTTTTGCGTATCTAAGGCAAAAGTAATGTTTGTTTAGCCTCTTTAATTGACATGCGAATGTTTGTATATGTACATAATGCTTGGAAAATTTCATTCTGTGGGATGAAGGGGCTTTTTCATCCCCCTATAGTCATGTAAATTTGCCATCCAATATAAGGTATGGTTTTGATTGAAAACCTATTTACTTCCTTTAATGAGCGACCTTGAAAATGAAATAAAGATCCTTGTTGCAAAGGGGAATCAGAGTTTGCATTAATTATAGTTAACATTTCTATACTATGACCAGACTGCTAGTAGCGGCATTTGAACCCTATAATATGCCAATGGTTACGATCATATAGCACATGCATGCGGTCACACCCAAGGGTGTGGCCTAGTGATCAATGAAGTGAGATGAAATGCAAGAAGACAAGAGTTCATTTCCCAGCACATAGGGAATATTTTAGGTGATTGTTTTTTATCTGCTTAGGCTCTGTTGCATAGAGTTATGCAATACCTGTACTAGTAGAGGTAGCAGGTACCTGGTGGAATAGTCCAGGTGCATGCAGGCTCAACCAGGGAAGTACATTGGAGGAGCTGAAGTGATCAAGCAAATGAACGAAGTGGGCGAGTTGGCGAAGTTGTTAAGAGGACTTCCCCTTAGGCCACCGGGTTATACTTGTGAAGGATGCGGGGACGTGAGGTTCTTGCCTTACTCAAATTGTGATGGAAGCAGGAAGTATTTCGATGAGGATGAAGCACAGCTCAGGAGATGTCCCGAGTGCAAGGAGAATGGCTTGGTTCGTTGCCCTCTTTGCTGTTCCTAATTTTCGTAGTGTATGAGTTAATAATAACTATTACAGCCTGCTCACTGCCAAATAGGTTTTGGTTTGTGCAGCTAGTCGTCTAAGGTTGAATAGCTTTTGCGTATCTAAGGCAAAAGTAATGTTTGTTTAGCCTCTTTAATTGACATGCGAATGTTTGTATATGTACATAATGCTTGGAAAATTTCATTCTGTGGGATGAAGGGGCTTTTTCATCCCCCTATAGTCATGTAAATTTGCCATCCAATATAAGGTATGGTTTTGATTGAAAACCTATTTACTTCCTTTAATGAGCGACCTTGAAAATGAAATAAAGATCCTTGTTGCAAAGGGGAATCAGAGTTTGCATTAATTATAGTTAACATTTCTATACTATGACCAGACTGCTAGCAGCGGCATTTGAACCCTATAATATGCCAATGGTTACGATCATATAGCACATGCATGCGGTCACACCCAAGGGTGTGGCCTAGTGATCAATGAAGTGAGATGAAATGCAAGAAGACAAGAGTTCATTTCCCAGCACAGAGGGAATATGCTAGGTGATTGTTTTTTATCTGCTTAGGCTCTGTTGCATAGAGTTATGCAATACCTCTACTAGTAGAGGTAGCAGGTACCTGGTGGAATAGTCCAGGTGCATGCAGGCTCAACCATTACCCCCCCCCCCCCCTCCCCCCTCTATAAAGAAAAATCCAAAAAAAAAAGGAAAAAAACACAGAGACAAAGAAAAAAGCACATGCCTGCAATTTTAGGCCTGGTGATGTAACAGATGCAACACGATCTATCATCCTTGGAATCACTTATCGACCTTACACAGCACCTCACAGTTTGTTCAAAATATGAGTATCTTCCCATGCAGCGCCATGATAGTCTGCTCCTACTACAATTTGTGCACCGTTTTCCACTTCTGTTGAAAGATCTGGCTTTTATTTTTCTCCTTCCCTCTGTGCCTGGAACCTTAAGATCCTCTTTGCTGATCAGTTGAACTTTGTTTTGTTGTGTCATCTCAATGGTTACAACTTAAAGTTATTTTCACTATAGCTGCACATATAGTTTTATCTTTAAGGTCTTGAGTAGTGATATTCTAGTAAGGAATAAATTTTGGTTCAGCCATATTTAAGTTTTATTCAAAATAGATTATACTGTTAGGATGGGTAAAATTGGTTAATTAAAGATAAATGTGTATCTTGTTGACATCTCTCATGGTGGAGCTGAGATGCAACAGAGCCTGGCTCTGCATAACCGGGATGAGACGAGATGTCAATTGCTTATGCATTATCCACTTGGGAAAAAAAGACGTCTCCTTATCCATGTATTAAGTCCATTCGGTGAGGCAGCATCTTTCCTCTCTTTTGCTTCTATCATAACTGTTGTCTCTTTCTCAATTCTTTCACCTGTCTACATGTCTCCTAAGCTCCATCTATACATGCTTATGACATCTGCAAGTAGTTAGACCTTTTTAGTTGAGCGACAATGAGCTCAACGTTGGCCTTTTATCTTCCTTCAGCTAGTCTTAAATTGAATTTTACATTTCCAGACAAAACCTTTTAAATTGATTAGGCTATTGTAAATCTTGCTGGTATGGGTTGGTTTCTGTGTTCCTAACTCTGGTAAGATAACTCTGAATTGTAAACTTTGTTGGTCAAGCGTGGAAAATGTTAGCATCTTTATCTGATGCTAATATATCAGTATAAAGTAGAAGCTGGAACTCTTTTGATGTGGTCAGGCAGCATTTGTTTGGTATTGTTGCATTTACAGTAAATGATTTACTCAACTTTTTATTTGAATGTATTTCAAGTATGTTCCTATGTTTGCTGTTTGTTTATTTTCGTTGAAGAGGCAATGAGCACCCAAAATAGCAATTGAGATGGTTCTACTGTGGGTGATGGAATGATATAGAAAAGCCCCATATGCCAATAGGCTGCAGAGTTCTGATTAAAACTAGTATGCGGAATTAGGGAAAGCATAAGGTGAATATTTGTCCCCAAGTAATTGCTATATTTTGTTTCCCTTAGGGTAAGGCTGCATACTATACACCCTTGTGGTCCGCAATGCACGGGAGCTTAGTGCTCGGGCTGCCCTTTCTATATGGTATTTACCTACTCAATTATACTTACTAAGGAATAGTAGGCTTGATACATATTTCAGTAGAATTGCTGGTTTTATGTACTTTATGTTATTTTTTGGACACTTTAACTTTCGTGATTGGTTCTTTTAGATAACAAAATTAAAAAATTTCCTAAGTCCCACCTTTTTATATTTTATACGGACAAGGGTCAAAAATATCCTTCTACAATTATAAAATGTTCTCTTATACCCTCCGTTATACTATTGGTCCACAACAACCGTTGATGTTATAAAAATGGTGCAAAAATACCCCCTGCTGTTTAGACCCTCCCATAGCAAAACTATCCCTGTGGCCTGACATATCGCTGAGGTCGATGCCATGTGGCATGCCACCTCATCGCCCTTATCCCATTTTACTCCCTTCCCAACTTTTCATTCACCACTACCTCCCTCTTCACTCAACCACCACCAACATCACCTCCTCCTCTACCACATGCACACCTATTCTTCCACCCCCATCAAATCACTAATTTTGACCACTATTCTTTCACCGAAATCAAATTGAATCGAACATTTTGAGTATGATGCAATATAAATATGAAAAGAAAGGAGTATGGGATGATGGGATAGTAAGGATAAATTACAGAACATGCACCTAAAATGGCCAATATATGAGAAAATGAGAGATAAAGATATTGCCGCATCAAGGATTACTTTATTAGGTGAGTCAAAGTGTCTATGATTAGAACATGGAAAAATTGTAGAATTAGAATTCCAGTTTTAAACATCAGTAGGTGCTCGCTAAGCCAAATTTAATTTTGACTTAGAAATCACATATTTCCTGAACCCATACACTGCAGATCCTGGATTGCGCCCACTATAGGTTCGCTATCCATAGTTACCAAACCATATAAGTATTTTTATCGAAAAATCAAAGGCGAGAAAGTGTTGTCCAAGAAAATATTGTTGTTCTAGTTTCCTAATTAAACTAGCTAACTCTATCTGTCAGCAATGTGACTTTAGTTAGATTTCATACTGTTTTGATACTTATTTTTCAATAAAAAATACAGGATTTGTTTCTGTACCACATACTGCATACAACACTATTCGATTTAGTTTGAATTTTGGTAGACAAATGGTGGTCAAGACTAATGGTTTGATGGTGGTGGAAGCATACGTGTAAGGTGAAGGAGGATGTAATGTTGGTGGTGGAAGAAATTGGGAAGGGGGTAAAATGGGGTAAGTCTGATGAGTTTGCATCCTACATGGCATCCATCTCAACATATGTCAGGTCACGTGGGATAATTTTGCCATGGTGGAGGGTCCTATCGGCAGAGGGTACTTTTGCACCAGTTTTATGACGCCGGGGGCTATTATGGACCAATAGTATAACGGAGGGTATAGTGAATATTTTCAAATAGTAGAGAGATATTTTTTACCCTTTTCTGTTCTTAATATTACATGTGAATCAGCTTTCTTTCATATTCAACCCAAAGGTTGCAGGCCTTAAAAGCTCAAAATATTTCCTGCTTCTATTGAGATTTCCTTATAAGATCAAGTAGTCAAGCTGTAACCTTTGAATTGAATGCTTGTATAAGAGGAATTTAGTGGTAGGTAGCTTATGTAGGGCCTGTATGCCTCTGTGATATTAATATAAAACTATCAAGTCTTGATATCTTAAAATGTATTTTCTAAGTCCAACTTCAATTGGGAGGTTGATGAAGCAAAAAGGGTGAAAGATTTGTACAGATAATTTGGCACATCGTTTCAAGTCAGAACAAGAATGTTGGAAAAGCTGGAATGTTTAAAAGCAATTTGCCATTTTTCTTGGCCAATCTGAGTCCATCTCTAGGAACCAGTTGCGTTTTTGCTGTGTCTGTGCTTCCGCTTTCTACCTGAGGTTTATGTTACTTTTACTAGTTAATGGAATGATGAGCCTTATGTTAGTACTTGTTACATATCATTTACGTGTCTTCTCTATTATCTTCTGGTTGCCATGTGTAATAGCAGAGTTATGCTGTTGTAATACGACAGCAAGTTTGGCTGTAAAGAGTTGAATTAAGAAAATGTTCTTTTCTTCCTTTTCCAATGAGGATGCTAAAGTTAACATCGAATTTCCTTTGTGACAATGATTTATGTTGATCAATTGCCAAATGATCCTTTCTTTGTTACATATACATATACATACATACACTATTAATAAGGGAGAGTTTGAGGAGCTACGGTTTAGCTGCTGATCTGCTCAGGGGTAATTTTGGAATTTGGCAATATCGGTGTTATGAGTAGTTAGGACATGTGATTCCTCCATTAGCTCCAGGTTTGACGCGTGCTTACAAAACACCATTCAAGTCAATTCTCATCTTTATTTGCGATTATTCTGTTTTTTTGTGTAAATATTTCACAGGTCCTCAAATTCCTGCATTATTTGTGGAGCTTTCCGGTGAGTTTAGTTCTGTGCTCCTTTGTCTTCCTTTTGCTTTTTTATTGGATCAGAATTGTGGGTAAAATGGTTGGTGCTTTGGAGCTGGCTGCACAGTTTTGAATTATTTATGTCCGAGTTTAGTTAACTGGGTTTCTAGCTTAGAACGGAGGTGAAATTGGACACTAAATCTGAATATTTATTCCATAATGACAATAACCTTAGATGAGAGCTTTGTTTTTCATGGGTGTGTCAATTTACCGTGGTTTATCATTCTCATCGTGGTTTATTGGCTATCTCTTTGGTTAGCTAATAAAGTTCTTGTGAAGTAGAAATGGTTTAACTCTCTCTTCATAGCCTCCACAGGACTTCTGTTAGGGCACAATGAGACTGTCCAACTGTAAGTATGAATTTTTCAGTCAACAATTTCCATTTTATTGTTTCCTTGAAAGTCATTTTTACTTATATGTTTAAATCCATCTGTATGACCAATTTCACATACCACAAGTATTTTATGGGCAATTTCCATGTGCCGAGGGTCGATTGGAAACAGCCTCTCTGCCCTCTCGTGTAGAGATAAGGCCTGTCTACATATTACCCTCCCCAGACCTCACCTTGTGGGAATATACTGGGTTGTTGTTGTTACAAGTATTTTATGGGCAAGTATTTTCTCTTCACCAGCACTTTCATAAAAGTAAAATCCCACTTCTATTATTATTTTAATTTTTCTTTTTCCCAAAACGGCACTGTAGCTTGACTTTGTTTTTCTCAACTATTTTCTAGAATGAAAAAATCTTTGAATATTGATATGACTAGCAGTGTTATACAACAAGTGCACAATTTTATTTTACTCGACTTCTTTTATTGCTTCGCCTCATGTCTCCTTGAGTCCTTGATATTGTATTTAATCTCCATATGAAATTAAATACCACTGACAAGTGTTGCTTAATGTTTTTGAAGGGGAGGATACAACGACTAATACATTAGGAAGTAAAATAAAATCTTAATCTACACTTTTAAATCACTCTCTGTAAAGATGAGACTTAGGTTGCCACCAGAATTTTGATGTTGTGTAAGATAATTGAAACCTCAAAAAGACTGTCATAGAATAATGTAGAATTTGTTAAAGCTCAGGGAGAAACATATAACACCCCCTAGTAACAGTTATATAATTTGTTAAGCGATTAAACGAAGCCTCAGAATTTAAGATCTAATATTTATAATAAGTGAAAGAACGAAGAGAAGTCAAAATTTTCATCTAACCTGTCTATAGGAGATTATACATGATAATATCATATACTAATGCCAAAAATTATTGAAAAAATTTAGCAAGAATGGATTTTTGAGTAAGCGATAAAGTTAACTGGTTGAGTACACGCACAACTAAAATTGTTGTGTATTAATTCTAAAAAAATATGCAAACATAGTGAGACTTGGCTTTATTAAATCATGCTAACAATGTTAATAAATTTGAACTAATAACCTTTACCTAGTACCAAATTTTATTATATTATTGAAGCGTTTATAGTTTCGTCTAACTACTCATAAAATACCTTTATTAATCTATCTATCCATATGTGTGTGAGAGAGAGAGATAGAGAGAGACCACATTATCAATGAAGGCAATGTTAGGGGATGTTCAAGCATTAAACCACCAGCATCTTTAAATATTATTCTTTCCTCAATCTACACAATTGCACAAATATTTATTGTTGCAGTTAAAGAGCTTCCTCGTTCAAAGACACTAACATACTTACCAAGTTACCAATGATCTCGTCGTAGTATAATGGAAATAAACCTCGCAATTAAAAACCAAAAAAAAGTTATCAAAAAATAAATTCCTTTAATTGTCCGCTGATCTATTATGTCAGAAAAGAAGGAGAATTAGTTATAAACAACAATTGAGAAACAAAAATGTCCTAGGAAGCAGGGGAAATGAAATTAACTCCTTTACCAGCAACATAACACAGTAGTATAATGCATCATTGTCTTGTGTTCTATATGGCTTTAAATTTACTTGTAAACTATGCTTCTTGAGAATCGCACTGATCCTCCTTGTGAAAAATACTGCAAAAATACAAAACAAACAAAACCTACTTAGAAGTAAATTAATTAAAATTGAAATGTTGAATCTACGCTTTTTCTAATAAAAAAGAGCACCTTTTCTAGATGAAATTGTGACCTGATGATTTCGAATCCATAACCTTGGTTTTACAATGTTGTCGCCGACGAACTTTAAGCAATTCAAAATTTTATTCAAAATTGAACTCCGGAGTGCACGAATATGAAATCACTATGGATACCTTGAGCGGGAGATGTGAAATTCCAAAAATTTCAAGCTCACGCACTGAACAAAATTAGTAATAAGAAAAATGCAAGGAGAATCATTGATGAGGGAGAAAGTGACACGCATCGAATAAAGTTAGTGATTAAGAAAAATGGGGCGAGAATCATTTACGAGGGAGAAGTGTGCATGAATAGTCCAGAACGTGGGTCTTGTTTCAGTTTTTCTTTTTATCTTTGCAATTTTTACCTTTTCATTTCAGTTAAGGAGAGAGTGGTGAGTTAGTTTAGTATTTTGCTGCCCACGTTTGTAAACAATCAATCATGAATCATGGAGTGCTTTTTTGGTTTTATTACTATTTCTGTGGCAAAATTTATTTTGATGAATTTTAGGTTTATAATAAATTAAATAAAAACTAATGAAAAACGTGAGAGACTATTTTCTGAAATTGGAGTAACTATATTTTTTTTGTTTTCACTTTAAAAAGTAACTGCCCAAAATTGTTGGATTCCATGATGCTAATAACTGAAGTTGTTTATTATTTAAACTATTGTAATTTTTTTCTATTTTAAAAATTTTTTTGAATCTCCAAAAGTATTGAAGTTTTGTCCTAAAACATGACACGTGTTGATATATCGTTTTGACACTTGGCATAATTTTATGGATTTGCTTCTATAGATTTTCATGTGTGTTCTTGTTCCAAGCACGATTTTAATTCAAATTTTTAAGAGAAACTCCTCCGAATTTGTTATAACTTCAACTAAAGATTCCCCACAACGACCCGAAGACAACCCCAATATTAATTTCCCAAACATTAATCAAATCAAGTAACCAATTTTAAATATTCAAGCTTTTTAAAGACCTCATTAATGGTATTTCAATTTAAAATGAAGAACTCAAATCCATTTCAGTTTTACTCTCTTCTTCTTCCTCTGTTTTGCTCTGTTTCTTTTTCCGTTCCCATTGTAGCAAGAGAAAGAGAAAAAGTGTGCAATGGAAAATGGCAATGGGTTCGTTGCTGTCGAAGAAGTGGCTTTCATTTAGTCTCAGTTCTCTGCTTCTTTTGATTCTTCTTCTTCTTCATTTCAGTTTTAATCAATAGCTAAATCAATGATGGAGGCACAATAATGGTGAAAGTGAAGGAGGCAACGGTGGAAATGGTAGTGGAAAGAAAGGAGGAAATAAAAAAGAAAAAAGAAAAAAATATGTTTTTTTAGGGTCTTCAAGCTCCAATCCGGGCGAAAGATATTGTCATGTGAAAGTTTGGCCGGGGCGGCACATCTAGTAAAAAATAATGCAGGTGTCATAAGATAAGCTCAACGAGAACAGAAATCTTTGCGGAACAAAAGGACCTATATTGGATGAAACTCATTTTATGTGCCAACTCAGGAAGAAGTGCTTAATTGAAATAAGTTTCGGGTTGTACAAGTGTTCAATAGGAACACCCTTGTTTTTAGATGTCTAAATAAAAAATCATGTCAACTTTAAGTTTCCATATGTATTTAGCCTTTTAAAAATACACTCACACCCCTAAAATGCAAAATAGTTAAAGGAATAGATCCAGAAAGTAAATTTAAGTTCAGTCAAGAGATTGTGATTAGCTGTTGAATCACATATAAGAAAATTATATCCACTCCACCGCTACCTCGGAGCAAGCGACATCAATTGAAACTATCAAAAATATGAAGTAATTCACTTGAACTAGTCGATGGCAATTAATTACGAGTCAAAGTGTGATTATCTTTTCTGTTTTCACGTGGGTTTTTTTTGTTCGGGGGGGGAGGGGGGGGGGTTGGACTTTTTGGTTATCAAACCCGTATTGCACCTCAAGGAACCAAGAATAATATCAGATACAACTTAAATACATGTATGACATGTACTATTGACTGCCTCTTCAGTCTTCAACTATTCACAAAAGCAAAGGAATAGGTCCTACACAATGCACAAAACTGTCCCAAAATTAGGACCATGAACCAGACCTGTCCTTGCAGAACTACAACTTGCTTGACTAAAGGGCAGCCAAGAAGGTGAAACGAATAATATATCAACTGCTTGGTCACCAAGTGGCTTAAAAGTCAAAAACCAAAATCATACTAATCTCTACACAGTAACTTGCACTAGGAGATCAATCGCCTTATCTGCAAGCAGACTTTGTAAAGGAGCTAATAACACGAAAGCTTATACAAAACAGGGCGTACTCTCAACGTAACAAAGTGAGCCAATCTGATTATCTGAAGCACAATAAAGTGAAGTTAGTGGAAACAGAAAATTACCAGTAAATACTAGAGCAGAACGATCAGAAAGGAGGTTATTCTTAATTCAAGATGTAATTCTCTTTAAAGCAACAGGCAGCAAAAATCAACAGACCTAGAGATTCATTGTTTAATTGTGTGAGAATTCGTAATTAGTTACGTTGTAGAAAGTAAATGAAACCACTGTACACACACAATAGTATGAACCTGATAAAAATTATTCCCTATGACGACTTGTCTGTTCAATCTGACTGTAGTATGACTGTAACACTCAACAATCTATTGATATAGAACACTGGAAAGATTCACGAGCAACCCTAAGGAGATACCAAAACATGATCAGGCATTATCCTGATTCGACAATTGGGTTGAGTAGGCATCTTGAAAGGAGAACCAAATCTCTTAACTGATGTGACCTCCCACATTAACAAGTTCAAAATTCCATCATGAGGAGGCCATGTAACGGCGTCAACTTTTATGTCAATTTTTATTGTGATTTTAAAGATCTATGAACGATTTCCATAGTTGGGAGTGGGGGTTAATTTTTACACGATGGCATGGTTCTTGCCCTCTTAGATCACGGCAAAGTCTATGAGTTATGAATCATCTCAAGTATATAATCAAAGAAATTTGATTTTAAAAGAATCAATGCATACATGGGCTCAACTTTGATTGTGATTTTAAAGATCTATGAACGAGTTCCATGTGGGGGTTAATGTTTACAAGACAGCATGGTTCTTTCCCTCTTAGATCATGGCGAAGTCTATGAATTGTAAGTATAATCAAAGAAATTTGAGTTTAAAAAACTCAATGCTATCCAACTAACCCCTAGACTCAGATTTAATAAACAAGAAAAATAAGGAAGACACAATACGAGTAAGCCAGATGAAGCGGAAAACATCAAAATTGAGCAGAATATACAGAAACTACCTCCGTTAAGCAGGTTGAAGATTTTAGCTCTACTCTTCCAGAATCAAATATCAACGACAGCTATACTATACGAGTACACACCACTTAATTTAGGCATGCAGATGCTTCAGAGACAAAGTGGGATGAGATACTTGAGGACAGAAGTGTTCCACGAAAACCTTCTTCAGTGTTTCGTGCCTCTGTTTTCTGGCCAGAAAGCTCATCTGTAGATGAAGTACATAAATAAAATTTAATTGATCAAGTACAAATCTGATCTAATTCCTACGTCGGCAAAAAACTGAATTTGGTCAGATAAAAACTAAGGGGGTCATGGGACATTAGCTGATGTTACCATAAACCAGCAGTTTTCATGTGACTGGTTTAATAAAATGCCAAGCTAGTGGGATGTTGTACATTAATCTGATCAGTCGTACTGCAATAATGCAGATATATCATATGATGTAATGCATACTCTTCCATATGCAAAATGTTTGTTATGTATTGTTAATGCTAGTTAGACCTTGACATTGTAACAATAATACAACAACAATGCAACAACCTATAACACAACAGATCTAAAATAATTGTAAGAATACTACATACACACACCATTTCATGAAATTCATGTGCAATATGCTAATATCACATAACCAAATATGTTCATAAGATAAAACCCCAAAATGTGTACTAGTTGAAATTAAAGGGAGAATAGATGACAGGATTGCAGTTTTTAGGGGCCGAAAAGGAGAAGATTGTACAGAGAAATGTAAGAGCGGGCAATGTTGCTCGGACTCGGTTGCGGGTATTTGATATAGGTGCGGATCTAGAGGTCGGATTCTTTATCACATAAATTTTACGACTCAAGGGGTACAGATCCGAGTGCGGATACAACCAATAAATGTATATTACGATATATATTACATATTTTGATTAGTAAAAGTTATTGAACAAAAACTAATAAAACTTAATTCTTTATAAGAATCTAATATTTTATTCATAAGATATCTCGCGTAATAGAAAAGTAATACTTTATATGATTATATATATATGACATAAACCAAAAAATCAAACCAAATACCAGATCAATCTATACTTCTCGGTTGTAGAATGTAGTCAAAGTACCCAAGGCATGTTAACCAAATCCGGTGTGGATCCCACACTCACACCCACACCCATCTCGTGTCGACACAGGTGCGGCAGGGATTTTGAAGAGTCTTGCAACATAGACAGCTGATAAAGAATGTCATACTTAAGATAACATAAGATTATTGTAGTCCACCTAGAAAATCTGGACATCCATTTGGCATTGCAGTATTACCTGCAATATCACGATGCTCATGAATCTCCGAATCTGTAACCCATAGTACATCTCCGGGGAATATATTCATGTCAGCAAGACAAGCAGATTCACCATCAATAACCAGAGAACCTTTGTGAAGTACCTGATTTTCCTTGACAATCTGCAAAAGTAAAAAGAGATAAATTTGTCTACAAGAGCCCAGTTCAAAAGGGAGAAGTCCATAAAAACAACTGCAGACAACTCTATTCTTTTGATGTGAGTAAACTACCATCACTCTCAAAGCACAAAAGAGCAAGTGAAAACAATCGTCGCTGGATCATATATCTGCTATTTTGAACAAATAGCTATATATGAGATATTACATGTCAACAGAAAACTTGCATACCACACAAAGTAATTACAGACATTATTATCAGAATTCAGATACGAACCAAACAAAAAGACTAAGGTATAGGCCAGAAAAAATGTATATCAAATGACAAATACTAAACAACCATGTTATCTTGTATGATTGGCCTTTCATCATCTCATATGCTTGAGATTAGAATCTACCCATGAAGGTCAACAGGATGCAATTGGGCTGAGGCACCTAAGTTTTCCTTCCTGAATCAGTTTTCTTAAACAGATCTCAAATTCAATAAGTTACAATCTATCACATAACTTTGAAGTTTCTATAGCATCAATAGGGTGTTCCTAAAAGGCATAACCCTCTTTATAACATTATCTTATGCTAGTATTTTCTTGATATCGACTCCACCAATGTGTAGCTTGTTCCAAGTACTGATAGAGGAGTGTTGTGATTGATTGACTGCCATCGTACAAACAATCAAACTATGACTTTTTAAAACCACTATTCCTAACTGTAATAGACATTGCCCTTCTGAACATCTTTTAGATTTCAGAACCTACTCCTACCAAATTAGTATCAGCAAAAAAAAGGCTCACCTCATAAACAAGTCAGCCATGGAAATAAAATTTAGAATAGGATATGTTCAAAAAGCAAAGGTGGCTATACCCCAAAAGCTTCCCATATCATCATCTTCAGCTGGTAGACAGATGTGGACCCAGACACATTCAAGTTTACAGAGTTTCCAAATGCTGTTTTCCTGGAACGCTTTGAGGTCCGTCGATTTGGTTCCAAGCTGTTCACTGATGCTTCTAGAACTGATTTTGGAGGTTCCTTGCCACGAATGAAACAGACACATATATCCTCATCGGAATAATTGAGCTTCCTCATTAATTCACAGCTTTTCCTTTCATCAATGCACTCCTCACACACCTGGAAAGCATGAAATTTAGGATTACTATCCATATTCAATAGAAACTCAAAAGGCTTCTTCTTGAACATTCAGCGGTGACACAGAATAACACCTACGTATTGGAACTCGTCATTTTTCTTCCGGCTGATATCAACATGCTCTAAAGGATGTTCAAGTATCATGCAAAGTGCTTGTGTTGGATTCAAATTTAGACAAACACATCAATCCTGTAGGGGCCAATATTTTTCAACTTGTAGGAAAAAACTATGCAACAGGATTTCTACAACCTTGAGGTAAAACTATGAGATTAGGTAAGCTCTTCCGAGCTTCTCAACTATGAACAAGGCCCTTTAAATCCTACGTACATGAACCACTTCCTTCTGTGATAAGAAATCCCTTACTCAACTCCGGAATCATCATAACCTAAGGTATTCCATTAAAGCCACTTGCATAGCATTATGTTTCAATTAATAGTAAATCCATGAAATCCAGGATATCCTGAGACCAACTACAGGTCACTGTTTAGAAACAATCGGCCTGGGTTGTTAAAATGATTCATCTCTGCCATTAGATAATTACTTATTCTGGCCAGTCCCTCAACCCCATCTCTTCCTCACCCCACCCCCCACCCCCCAAAAAAAGAAATTTTAAGGGTTCTCAAAACAGTGTGAGAGAAGGGAAAAGGATAAGTTAAGCTAAGACATGCTTTAGACCTACTTATGCTTGCATTACTCTCCGGCTTATAAAGAATATGGCACATATATTTTTTGTGATAATCAGAAATCTTTGACAGCCATGACGCACAGTTTGAAACCTGGTGGATAATGGGCCTGACCATCTACCCTTTTCAACTTAAATACCAAGCTTCGGTTGTGGCAGGGATTGAACCTGTGATGTGTGCCTACCTCACACATAATGCATTGTGCCCTTACCACTAGAAAAAAGCCCTGGTAGCAGAATATGGACATAAATTCTTTTCAAAGATACAGCTAGCTGATATTAGGAAGTGTAATGGGAAACTCTTAACTAAATTTAGTATATCGATCATTAGCTCAATAAATTACGTCCAAGTTTTAATGGCGGAAACAAGAAGAATAAGTGAAATTACCTCTGGTGAAATCTTAATGATGGGTTTTCTAGACTCAGACCCAGTATTTGATTCGTCGCTCAAATTCATATGCTCCTCAGAAATTGCGATATCTTCACTAGATCCAAGGAAATCATTCCCCAAACAATCAATTTCAGCTGTAATGCCTTTTGCCTCTGTACCACCCCAATCTTCACAAAACAATTTCCAATCGTTGGCGGTGATAATTGTCAATGCATCTGTCTAAATTACACAGCCAGAAATCAAGTACTCAGCAAAAAGAATAAGAATCAAAGAGTGGAAGAACATAAACATAAAAAAAAAAGGAAAAAAACAAGAATATGGACCTGCTTAATGGTGCACGGAGAGAAACAAAATCAGACAAGACTAATATGCCTGCCTGAATAATATTACAATTTCATCATGGAAACATTACCGTTCTTTATGTTAATGAGCTACTGTAATGGACTTTGACACGAGTAAAAACAAGCTGGATCAACACATGTTAAAGTTACTTTGAAGACCGTTAGATAGTTATGTGTAAATAATCCTAGTCCGTTATGTAGCAGAAGTAAAATATGTCCAGACCCCAAATGTAGTAGGAGTAGAATATGTACTAAAGAAGTAGAATATGTATTATATATAGGGTTCATTGAATCTTGTTAAAAAATAGATTTTTTTCTTGTGAAATCTCACATGGTATTAAAGCTTCAGTGAGAAAATTATAGATGTGCATCATTCGAGCGACATCCGGGAAGAAAGATCTCATCGCCGTGCAATTCCGGCAACTTCGTCTTGTTCCTAGGGTTCATCACTGCTATTGTGGTCCTATGCATATACTAGTACCACCATTAGATCTGAAACCTTAGTGCTACCAAACCCCAAAAATTCTAGTCCCATCGGAACAGAAAAGTAAGTCACCATGCATCTTTTTGGTTGACAACTCAGGATTTATTTGCATTATTTCCTCATCGAAAACTGTTATGCAAAAATCAACACTACCATCTTATTCGGAAAAGTCGGACAACAAAATCCCAACAAAATCCCAGTCAATCGTTCCGGCAAAAAGTCCCTCACGCGCCTCCACGCGCCGGCGCGTGGAGCACCTTCCTGTCAGAATTTTCAAAAATTTCTTTAGGACAGTTTTTTTGTGGGGTGATTCTAAGACCACCAATACAATTTCCTCGGATTCTGATAAGTTTGGAATTTTCCGGCGCGAGTGAGCCATTCCGACCACTTTTTGACAAAGCTTCTTCAGGACAACTTACTCGTCCCTTGATTTCGAGCCTACCCATATAAATTACATCAAATCCTAACAACTTTATTTTATCCAACGTGAACAATGATTTTTCAGCATGTAAAGTAGTTTCCAGAAAAGTTTCTGTTTTCTAGTGGTGTTTTAAAACCTATTTGGTAGTGTGGAATTCGGCTTGGTCCTCGTATTAGTTACTTATTTAACAAGCTCGATACATATGATTTCTGCGCACCGGCTTGAGGGGGAACATAAACATAAAGAAAAAGAGTGGTAGAACATAACCATAAAGAAAAAGGAAAAAACAAGAATATGGACCTGCTGAATGGTGCACGGAGATACACAAAATTAGACATGACTAATATGCCTGCCTGAATAATATTACAATTTCATCATGGAAGCATTACCGTTCTTTATGTTAATGAGCTACTGTAATGGACTTTGACACGAGTAAAAACAAGCTGGATCAACACATGTTACTTTGGAGAACGTTCGATAGTTATATGTAAATAATCCTAGTCCGATTTGTAGCAGAAGTAAAATATGTCCAAGTCCTATATGTAGTAGGAGTAGAATATGTGCTAAAGAAGTAGAATATGTATTATATATAGGGTTCATTGAATCATTGATAAAAAATAGATTTTTTCCCCGTGAAATCTCACAAGGTATCAAAGCTTCAAAGCTTCAGTGAGAAAATTATCGATGTGCGTCATTCCAGCAACATCCGGGAAGAAAGATCTCATCGCCGTGCAATTCCGGCAACTTCGTCTTGTTCCTAGGGTTCATCGGTGCTATTGTGATACTGTGCATATACTAGTACTACCATCAAATCTAAAACCCTTGTGCGACCAAACCCCAGAAATTCCAGTTCCATCGGAACAGAAAAGTCGGTCATCGTGCATCTTTTTGGTTGACGACTCAAGATTGATTTGCATTATTTCCTCATCGGAAAGTGTTGTGCAAAAACCAACACTACATCTTGTTCGGAAAAGTCAAGCAACAAAACCCCAGCCAATCGCTCCAGCAGAAAGTTCCTCACGAGCCTCCACGCACAGGCGCGTCGAGCACCTTCCCGTCAGAATTTTCAAAAATTTCTTTAGGACAATTATTTTGTGGGGTGATTCCAAGACCACCAGTACAATTCCCTCGGATCCCTCGGATTCTGGGAACTTTGGAATTTTCCAGTGAGCTACCATAACTTCTCTGGCGCGTGTGAGCCATTCTGGCTACTTTTTGACAAAACTTCTTCAGGATAACATACTCGTCCAGCGATTTCAAGCCTATCTATATAAATTACACCAAATCCTGACCACTTTTATTTATCCCGCGTGAACAGTGATTTTCTGGCATGAAAAGTTTCTGTTTTCTAGTGGTGTTTTAAAACATATTTTGTAGTGTGTAATCCGGCTTGGTCCTCGTATTAGTTACTTATTTAACAAGCTTGGTACATATGATTTCTGCGCACCGGCTTGAGGGGGAGTATTAGATAGCTATGTGTAAATAATCTATCAGATATGGAGTAGGAGTAAAATATGTCCTAGTAAGAGTAGAATATGTCCTAAAAGTGTAGAATATGTATTATATATATATATATATATATATATATATATATATATATATATATATATATATATATATATATAGGTCTCATTGCATCATTGTTAAAAATAGATTTTTTTCCGTGCATTCTCACAAAGACAAACAATAACTTGGAAATGCATTATAAACTTACAGCAGGTGACTTTTGGAGAATACTTCCACGTTTGCAAACCAGATCAGGAGGCCTTTCAAGAAGTCTTGAATGCTGTTCACAAGAACCATGGCTTAGCAAGAAATCAGAACGTTATTTATTTATTCTTTACATTTCCTTAAACGATATTTCAATAAGTTATAATGAATCATCTTTCTGAAGAACTTATAGACAGTTTATAAGCATTTCAAACTTCAAGGAGTACAAAGAGTCTATCCAAACACACGAGGAATCATCTCATGGAATACCTGAAATTTACTCTAGGAAGAAAATAGCTAAATGCATAAAGCTTGTGTCAAGTACCTTTGGATGGAATATGCTATTGAAAATTATACCTTTTCACACATCAGCAAATCAATGACGGCATCCAAAGTTTCAGGTTCAGCACAAGGAGCACTTTTGCCACTTGCATTACAGTAGCTTTTCCATTTAGACAACCAAGAAGATGGTAACAAGAAGTATTTGGAACCAGGAAGAATTGGTATGCTTTTACCGATTGCTAATCTCTCATGACTTTGCCGTTGCTTGAGCTTGAACCCCCTGTACCATATAAATACTGTAAGTAACAAGGTAACTCTAACTCCAATACCATAATAAGTTGATATGGGACCTTAGAGTATCTTCTAAGCATGCAACTTCGGTGAGTTGACTGTTGCATTGAGCACAGGGCTCAGAGTCTAAAATGAAGGTTGAACAACCCACAGCGTCATCAGGCTTTACTGCCATAGCAATCTCACGAATAAAATTCCAAAGACTCTCAGGTATTAGCACACGCCTAGCGCCAGTAGCATGTTCAGGCATCAGCTGTCCATGTGGACACCTTATTGAAGCTGTTGGTCCAGTATCAGCATCACAAGGAGAGTCTACATTCTTCCGCCGGAGCCACTGCTGTAACCTACAGAAGGAACCAAATGAATATCAATAGACATCTAATATACAGAGACTAATACATGTTGAAAACATATGAAACACAAGATGATGCAACTACCACATTGCATAAATAGCTTCAATATCTCGAACATGCAAACTTCTTTGACGATTAGAAAAATTGGTGAACTTCGTGAAATTAAGATCAAGACAGTAAAAGAAAGCACAACTGAATGGAATAATGTACACAATAAAAGAACTAATATTAACGTTTAACGTTTATTGATACCGTCAGGAAGTTAAAAATTAAGCCAAACGTCCCATGTAAACATACATTGGGCTTAACATGCCTAGTGTGATGCCAGAAGTTTTTCTTAGAAAGGTCATTTCAAATCGTTTTGTACCACTTTTTATAGTTAGTAACTAGACAATGCAGGTTATGCTTGACTATAAACTCTTTTTACGGGTAATCACACTTTTATTCAAATAACTTCCCAAGCACTAAGTGCTAGATATCCTACATTAGACACATCTATACAAGTTTAAACAAGTAATACATTGCATAGTCGTACCATGTCTTTGATATGTAGTACAACCTCCCATCTAGACAAACCCCTGCAAGTGCTGCTTCTGCAAGTTCTTTCATTAATGTTCTTCGATCCCGGTAGTTATCTGCACGGGCCATCGACCGAGCCACTTCAAAGAGGCAGTCAATGCAGTAATCATCCTTGGCCAGCATTGGTCCTCCACCGTACTGGACTTGCACGCATCAGATAAATATCAGGAAGAAACAGCATGCAACTTAAAGCTAGTAAAGGAGAATATCATGGAAATCATAAAGCATAGATAATATTCAAATTCCTGAAAAGCAATTACCAGTTACAGAATAATGGTTTTTGAGGTTATCACGGAAAATGCCTAAACAAAACAATAAAGAATACTAGTTCACAAAATATTACCTTAGAGAATAACATGTGTCCAAGCTTCATCAGACAGCCGCTTCATAGAGCCAATCTTTGAAACTGGTACTTTCCCATGTGTGCATTGTAAGGAAGTGTTGTCAATGATTCTGTAATACACCAAAAGAGACTAATGACGACTAAGTAAGTTGTTTAATAGACAGGTTGTTTTGATGAACTAGTTACCCCGGGATGTATAATAAATAGATTGTTATGAGGAGCGACAAATAATAACACATAAATTGTTATGTGGTGAACAATAACGAATACATTGTTATGTAGCTTTGGCAACACAAAAGTCAAAATTAGCTTACTGGTAATTTTGCCGTTTTAGGTACATATGTCTAAACATATTCTTATTTCACATTCTATTCAAAATTAGTAATACATACAGCATTTATGCGCAAATTATGCCAGTAACCAAACGTTGTTCTTAGTATGCAAAGCTGTTTTATTAACTTATAAGTTTATACTGTTAGCTAAACACTGAACCTAAACATTGAATAATCAAATTCTCAGTTTTATGCTGAGATAGGTCTCTAATAATGGAAAGCAAACAAGCACTGAAGGTCCATACTTCCAATAAAATAAACTAGCTACATCATCATATAGCATCTCTTCTACATTAGCAAGTGAGAACAGCACCAGAAAATACAGGATAATCTTTAATTAAAACTGAATTAAAGATGACTGAAACCCGTGTCATTGCATACTTTATACCACTGCATCAAGGATATATTAAAGCAGTATATGTTCTTACTATAATTTAAACAGAATGTAATGGTTTCACTTATCCCGGCGTAACTTGACTAAATCTTAATACTGGTTATAATCTTTTGACAAATGAGTAGTTAGTAACAAACTAACAATGTCATAGAATAGCAGAAGATACAACAGAAAGTGGTACAAACTATAATGCTTCACATTAAGAAATATTTTTGAAATAATAAAACAGTAATCAAACAGAACTCTCTTGAGAGCAAAGAAGCATTAACTGAAACCCAGGGAATACCAAGTAGCATCTAGTATATTCAAATGGAGCTAATGTAATGGCACGTATTTACTTACACACATAAACATATATGTATATACACACACACATGCATACATACATACATATATACAAAGACTTTTACTGATTTTATGGGATGCCCCTGAAGAACCTACAGTCACTACATAAACTTTAATAGACTCATTTGAATTAGTACACGCAATTGTCATTTCCAATACTTAAGGCATGCAGAAGAAATTAATCAATTAATGCAATAACCAAACATTTGATTAATACAGTATCAAAAGCATCATCAAAAATACAATATCCAAACATCATGATCAACCAAATATCCAATTCCATAAACTTTTCAAATGAGACCAATAATTCATACAGAAGTATGTTATTTCATTTTCAATTATTAGTCATTTTCATCTTTATAGTGATAAGCAAAATCCTATTTGCTCTTCTTGTTTCAACTTGAAAAAATTTGTGCTGTATTCTATGTGGAAATAAGTGCATGACGTAAATTTCTTTTCATGTGATCATTTAGAATATTTTCTGAATGTGCTAAATAGTGATTACAGTTTTTTACGTTTCTTTTAATGACAGTGGTATGCAGGCCAATTTAAGTACACTTCGAGGTCCTTGACTAATCCATTGGACAACCTAGTATAATCTACAAGTTAAACCTACCACACCAAGAACATTACAGATGGGCTCACGCTGAGTGTTGTAACTGGGATTTGAACCTAGGTTCTCCAGATTGTTACTCACAATACACCAACTACTCAACAATCCTTCTAGAACTAATCACAACAAAAATTATCGACAGTGCCAATCACATAAGTAGAAGGAAAAGGTCCCATGTAAAAAGAAATTATATTTTCATTTATCAACTACCTTAAAAGATTTACACTATGAGACGCAAAGGAAAAGGAAGAGCCACCAAAGGAGCTGAAACTTACGATGGCATGATGTTGTCCGCCCATTGACGCAGCCAGTCCATAGATATCCAAAAGTAAGATTTTTCAGGTGATTGGACTGCAGCTTTAGAAAGGATTGACCGTACCTCCTGCCTCCGCTCAGTGATGCAGTTCAGTTCAGACTCCTTCTTAGATTTGTATCGGTTACATGAGTCTATATATGAGTCATTCAATGTTTCTACCTCCTCATAAAGGTGGGATGGAAGATGACTATCAGCTTCTGAAGATGTACAAGCATCTTTTTTTGCCTTATCATCACTAGAGTCAATTGACATTTTATCACCACTCTTTGTATGTCTAAGGACGTACATCAGCATATAAGCATCACAAGACGAGAAGGTCTTCACCTCAGTGACATCAGTATTTGAGGCTTGCTGCTGCCCACCAGCAGAAGGCCCATTTCCATTCTCAAGGATATTAATTGCATCAGAAGAAGAGTGGTCAAGTGGCTCAGTTTGAGAAGGCTTGACAGCAGAATGTGAAGAACTTTTACCAAATGGCTGACAGCCTAAATTCGAAACATGTTCATCATCAAATTCCCACCACTGCTGTGTATTCTCATTTTTAATGTGCGCGACATAGTGGCCACTATTTGCAGCAGAGCCTTTGTGGATCAGTATGGCTGACAAGTCATATATTAGTTCTGATTGGAAATGCTCAGATATCCTCCTTGTCATATTCAATTCTTCAGGAAAACAAAACGCAGATGTGATTTTCTTCCTCGTTGTAGTCTAGGAAAATATGTATGTATCAGATAGAGCCCATAAAAGGAACAGATCACAAACATCTAAATAAATAAATGAATAAGTCAATTTCAGCAATAATTTGGGCAGTGAAGCAGAAACATTGCAAGAGTCACTTTCTTACTAATAAAGGACGACTCTAATCTTTTCCATTATTCAACTCAAATTAATATATGTACCAAAAGTTAGGGAGCTTAGAAGGGTAAAACAACAACTACAACAGCTGCCTCATCTCCAAACAAGTCGCCATCAGCTATATGAATCTCATACCAACATTATACAAAATACAAATAAAATAAAAAGTACTAGAAGTTCTCTATATTTTTATTGGCATAAAAATCTCATATAGAGCCAAAAAACTCCTAGAGTGCATAAAAGCTAAAGTAAATGTACTAACGTAACTAAACCATATTCCTTACTAATTGGTAACACCTATATAGAACTTTTTCTTTCATTATAGGAGCCTGGAAGGGTAAAACATTTAAATTATTTTTCGAATCAAGAGCCCACTAGAGTTTCTAGATGTTAAGTAGCTACAGTCCAACATTTCAAACTTCATGAAAGCCATCAAGCATCTAATTCATCACTTACAGCATAGAACTATGACCAAGCAGAAGAAGAGAGTCCACTGCACATACAGTGATATAAAATTGCTGGGATAAAGCTCCACAACCAGATAAGGAATTTAAGAAACTTCCCCCCATGACAAACGAACTTACAATTCCCAGCGGAGAGAGAAAAGGGTTTATGATGAAGCAACAATAGCATCATTACCAACCTTTAGAGAATATTATGGTATATTAATCAACTCTAATAATCACATGCAACAACTTCTCTATGTGGTCTTATAGAAGGACTAGCATATAACGGTGAGGTGTTTTAAATACTTTACATACATTTGGAAGGAAAATGCAACGCTTGAGCTGGAAATTTAGGACTGCAGGCAGAGAGCGCAGTTTAATGCTACGGGTAGCATCAACTCGGGTGGCACATGAATCACAATAATATTGATTATCTCCTTGAAGCTCCTCCACACTAAGATAGTCGTCCAGACTCTCGTCTAAACTCTTCATACCCTTGACATTCAACTCCAGTTCATAGAAGTCTTCAATTTTTGATGAAGCTTCAGATTCATTTCCACATTTTGAGCACCTACACGTTAATTAGGCACAAGCAACCAAAAAAAAATTAGGATCTCCTAGAAACTCCGAAACGTGAACGCAGAATCAACCACAAAAAATTAAACAAACAATTGCTTCTAATCTAAAAGTTAAAAACCCTGACATAACAAAGTGGCGGTGATATAAAAGATCTGATGAACTCTGATTTTGAGAAGAATACAACCAGGAGAATCAAGGATGACAAATTCCTTGACAAGAGATGTGACGTAGTAGTTAGCATTTGCATTGCATTAGAAAGCAGGGCAATGAAAGCATCACAATGTAAAAGCAACTAAAAGTTCTTCCACACTAGAACGGGGAGTTGCAATTCCTTATTTTCTTTTGCCATAAGGGGCCAGACATGCTTTTGGGTGTCCGGGCACGTGGAGTCAATTAATTCTGAAATGACCATTCAACCTTCATTATCTTTTAAATAAAAATAGTAAGATTATTGATGTCAAAAGCCAACATTAAGAAAGTCCTGTGATTGCAAGTTAAAGATAATAAGAGGAAGCTAAAAAAACTCGTCTATACAGAAAAATTGTTTTGATAAAATTGATTAAAGGGCAATAACTATTTTAGTACCTATCAACGAAAGGCTTGGGTGCTCTGGACAGGGAATAAGCTCCAAAAATACAAAGAATTGAACTATACACGATCATCAGCCAAAAGCTTCTTACTACTAAAAAGCAATTGAGAGTTTGAGACCATGTATAATTCTGGTTAATAGTAACAAACTGGAAAGGGTACTCCAAATAAGTAATAGAAGATGTAGCATGTGAATTTTAGGGGATTTAAAAGCTAGTAATTTTGGTGTGAAGGTGATGTTCTCTTCTGTCTTTGACAAGATAGGCCAGGCTCATTGCTAAACTTCTCCACTGTACACTTGCTAGATAACAAAAAAAACATCCTATGTTGCTATATACCAGAGTAGCTAATCTTATAAGATCTTTTTTTATAAAGTATCTCTTTGATCAGATTCTGCTAAAGCATCTTATCAAATCTTTTTCATGTTTCAAAGTTCTTTCTTGGGAAATTCTTACTTGGGTAAGAGCTTTAATCAGATGAACCAATTTACTTTTGCAAATCATCAAGGCAAAGTAGAGTCTACAAATTGGCAATGTTCTTCAACAGAGAGTGGAGATACTGTTCTCAAGTATGAGCTCACAATAGAGTGATTTGAACTCCTTTTGCTGGTGATCCAGACTAATACACTAAAAACGTCATCCAATAGCGAGACACTTTCCTCTGCCTTTAATCTACAAATGTACCGAAAATTTGTTGTGGGCGTTGCCATTTCAGTTTATGAAGATGAGAGATAAGGTTACTTATATTCAATTAGAAGAAAATTTTCTGCATCATTACATTTGTGACTGCACCAAAAAATCAAAAATACAATGAAAAAGGCACAACAAAATTCGTCCCTTCTCCATTAAGAAGTTTTAACTCAATGTAATCACAA
The DNA here is from genome assembly GCA_032618575.1 of Nicotiana noctiflora. Lineage (NCBI taxonomy): Eukaryota > Viridiplantae > Streptophyta > Magnoliopsida > Solanales > Solanaceae > Nicotiana > Nicotiana noctiflora. Next base: position 33,555 of record JASVEL010013771.1, on the reverse strand, counting down.
GAAAATACTATGAGTGCCATTCACAGCTCATGATCAAGAAAAATAAAAATAGAAAAAAAGATTAAACTGATAGGCCACCTATATCAAAAATTAAGTAAAGAATAGGAAATCCGGGAGTCATGAAAGGGTTAGAGTAACGGGTCTAAAATATCAGAAATATCAGTATGTAGCGACAGTTTTAGTATTGTCAATCTAAGTCTAGACTTACTTAGTCACATGTGACACACCTCCGCGGAAAAGATCTTGGACAATTGTTCTGGCCTTCAACACGCTAGACCGGCTTAAACATCGCTCAAGCAAAGAGAAGAGCAAGGTCAGAAACTCATGACTATCCTGCTGAACACCATTATCTAGCTCTAGAGTTTGGATAAATGGAGCAGAATCAACATAAGCCATTTTGCTCAAATGTAACTTTGCAAATAGTCGTGCTAGTTGGTCTAACACAGGTTGTTGTTTCAAAACATCTGGTTCAATGGAGAATACACCCTTCCTGAATGACTTATTCATGTACAGGCATTGCAGAATACTGTTAGCATAGCATGTCGCACCCAGATTTGTCAAGCCAGCAGGTGTCTCTGGGGATGCACGACGATCATCTGAAGGATCAGGACCAAGAGCATTGACTACTTCGGATGTCTTCTGCCATAACCCAGATTTGCGACTACCATTTGGTGGTGGAATCAATCCACAAAAGCAATTAGGATTATCCTTGGTGTTGACACGACATCCTTGGCAAGCAGGTTTCGATATCATGTATAGCTGATTAACATCATCTTCCGTCACTTGGCTGGTAGATAGAATGTTTCTGCAAAGAAGACAGCAAAAATTACCAACTGAAAAAACAAATAAACAATCGCAGAAACAAAAGACAGATAATAAATTGGATTCTCCTTGAAAGGCAACATCACTTAGGTCCAGCATTCAAATATTCAGCCATTACAGTATTTATGTCACTTTAACAGAAGGCAAAAGAGCACAGCATGTTGAAGTAGAAAGTACATTCCTTGAGTTAGGGCTTACCGATAAAACACAAGAATTAGGTACAGTAGTTTATTTTTATTCTGAAGATGATAAAAGGTGTAAGAAGATGAATATGTCAGCTCAATATTGAGCTATGAGCTACCCAAGACCTTTTCTAATGTTTGGTTCTTGTGAAACTGAATTTCAAGTTCACAGCAGTTGAATTCATATGAATCAAATTGAGTATTTGGTGGCTCACAAAGTACAAGAAACTCATCTATCTCAATATTCTTGCCATCTATAAATATGAACTACTATATTTACAAAAACCCCACAATGTGGGATTACACTAGGCATGTTGTTGTTGTTTGTACTATATTTACAATTTACAAAACCAGAGGTTGCCCACTTACAATTAAAAATTATTATTTGAAAACTTTCCAAGAGATACCACATTTGAATCTAAAGAGCCAAAAATACTCCGTCCTCGATCCCCCCTATCACTTGCAATACTACAGAGAAACTACAAGAAGTTGGATTTCCTAGTATGCCTTTTTCATTTTTGGATAAGTATAAGGATCTCCTACTGTGTCTTCCATTCTCCTACCATGAGAAGAACTAATAAATCTGCTTTCTTTCTGAAAATCGGGAATTTTGCAGGAAGGACCTCTTCTTATCCTTTACATAAAAGGGTACATTTGTCCCATGGATTGCCTCCACATCATCCATTGGGGGCAAAACAGGGTACTATATTCTTTTTCTTCCGTGCTAAAGATTTCATTTCTACCTATAAAAGGCCATAAACACAAATTATCATTACAATAAGGTGCATAACAATCTCTGACGGCATACATTTTTCGTTCCTGAATTACAATCTCAAATGTGCATGTCCAAGAAATGAGAGCTTATTGTGTAACAACTAACACGATATATTTTATGAAAGATCAACAAAGGGCTGATACATTTCCATGACTATCTTAGCGGCACGTTTTCATTCCACCAGATTAACCAATCCCACCCGTTTCCGTTGTTAAAAAAATTATGACAATATTGTCCGGGCCAACTTGGCACACCTCGACTATTCTACCGGTTACCTGCTGCCTCCCACAAGCATAGGTACCAGGTAATTTCGCCCAACAAAATGCTTAGGCAGATGGGATTTTATATTCTTTAATCTTTGTGCTACACTCTGTTATTGTCAAAACATTCATGTTTCGAACATTGATCTAAGCTTGTTTAACAGAATCAAATGCCTTTTGACTCAAATGTGCTCTTTTTAGATAAGGTAAATTACTTGTTGATTTTGCAGGGAAACTGTTTGCACAAGAAGAACACCTGCATTTTGATTCAATATGTTGTACTAATGAAAGTTATGAAATGATTATAGTAGGAAAAAAAATTATCAAAAAACCATGCTAAAAAAGTCACTCCATTTTGGTCAAGAAACACGCTAAAAACGTTACAAACTCGATCAAAAATCAAAACAACGGCATTGAACATAAATAAATTTGTAAGATATCCACAATCATAATAGCAACAGTCAATATAAGAAAAATTCACCTGAAAATTTCCGCAGTAGCCTCAGCAGAATCATCCGGTCTATTCCTTTTATTTTTACTGCGAGTATTCGGACGATGATGCCCCATCTTCACAACAGTAAAATATTTAATCGGCACAAAATCAGCAATTTAGCTCTGATCGACAATAAACTCCGTCTAATCTCGGAAAATTTATAGTAAAATCGAGTCTTCGAGTGAATCGAAATTCAATTCAAAACTCTGAAGAATTCAAGCTCGGTTTTTGGAAAGCTCGTACCTGAGAGTTTTTGGGAGTTTTTTAGGGTTTTTTATTTTAAAATACATTTCATTTTTGATGGGGGGAAGTCTTTCCAGTTTCCCCTTGTCTTTTTATTTTTCTTTTTGTGGTTTTAGGAGGGAAAGATAAAAATATTCCAATGAATTGGGCACGTTATCACCAGTTTCGGTAAACCCGCGTTTATTGGGAATCACTGGCCTTATTTGTGTTTTTTTTTAAATTAAGAAATTTGAATATATTAAAATTAAGATATCTGAATCTGAAAATATATTTGAATATATTAAAATATTATTAAAATCTGAATAGAAATAAAAAAAAATATTTGATTTTTAACATCTAATGTATAAAATTTATTTTTATTTAAAAATTAATAAACATAAAATTGAAATATAACTAATCTAATATTCTATCAATAAAAGATATAGTTTTTTAACAGTTGTTGATGGTGATGAGTAACGGGTTAATGACGACTGAGACGGTGGTTGGTGGTAGCTTTGGTTGATGGTGGTGATTTATGCTAGTAGCTAGTAGTGATTGGTAGTGGTTGCGATTATGATTGATGATGGTGGTGGTGTGGTTGATGATAGTTAATAATAGCGGGTGGTGGTAGTAGTTGTCATTGAGGAAGGTGGTAGGCGTAATGATGGGTAGTATCGGTTGTGGTTGTTGATGGTGATGGGGTGGTCAGTTGTGGTAGTTGAGGTGGACGAGTGTTGATTGTGGGGGAGAATGATGGTAGTCATAGCGGTAGGGATAATGGGTGGTGATGGTCGATAATGGCGGCGGCTATCATTGAGGATGCTGGTGGCGTGGTGGTCGTGAAGGTGGTGGTGGTAAAGGCATGGTAGTAGTTGATAATGATAGGCACTAACAACAATTAATAATAATTAATGAATATGTGATAGCATCTAAATAATTAAAATTAGACTTAAAAAACAAACGTACTTAATATCTAAGATTCAGACCTCCAATAAGTGCAAACAAAAGCTCACACTATATGCGGGGTCCGAGGAAGGACCGGACCATAATGATCTATTGTACGCAGCCAAGTGGCAGCCTCAAAAAAGTCACATGGCATAATTAGATAATAATTAGTCAACTCGAAATGCAAACATACTGGGGCAGGTGTTTTTGATGCCAAATAAGATAATTCAACTAGTCAACTTAGTGTGCAAAATCTTCCTATGGACAGGAAGTTCTTGTCCATCAAAGAAAGCTTTAGTTTCCTGGGATAGAATATGTATGCCTACATCAACTGGAGGACTGAATGTCATAAATTTTGAATAGTGGAACAAAGCATTACTGTGCAAACTGATGTGGGCAATACACTCAAAGAATGATGCACTTTGGATTAAATTGAGTCATTCAATATACATAAAAGAAAAAAGAGTTCAACAATATGCATACCCCAAGTCATGTTTGTTGGCTAGTGAGGAAGATATTCAATGTTAGAAACTGGTACTTAAATGTTGAGTCATTTGCAAACATCAGCAGGTTCCATCCATAAAATTATACACTCTATAAAGACCTCAATATTGAAAGGTATAGTGGAAAGTTGTAATGGTAGGTACAAGTGTACCCATGCATAAGTTTATCGTTTGGCTAACTCTAAATCACAGACTTACTACTATAAATAGATTAATGCCTCAGGTGGATCATGGATGTGTCCTATGCAAAACGAGGATAACTGAGGACATGAAACATCTGTATTTTGAATGCAATTATTCAAGGAATATATGGAGCAACCTACTTCAATGGATAGGAGAAAAGCATCATATTGAATCATGGAAAGAATGAAGTCAAATGGTTGAGTGCAAGAACAAAGAACAATCGAACACATAATAGTATACTGCTTTCTTGTTTGCAGCACTAATATATCATACTTGGATAGAAAGGAACATGTGTAGATTTCAAGGAAAGGAGACTGAATGGAAAAAGATAATACGAGAAATTGTCCTACAGTTGCACATGAGAGGGCAGCAGAGAACAAAATGGAAGCAATACTTAGAAAAAGTTAACAGTATTCCGCTTTGAGTATTAGTAGAGAAAACAATAATGTTTTTAAAGGAGTTAGTGAGATAGTTTCTTTTTTTTTGAATGTAAGTTGAGTCTAGCTCTGATATTTCTTTTTTTGAATGTAAACTGAGTCTAGCTCTTTAGTCTAGAAGAGTTAGAAGTGTTGTAAATATTTTACTTGGTTAATAAAAAACTTATAGTTAACCAAAAAAAAGATAATAATTATATATATATATATATATATACATATATATATATATATATATATATATATATATATATATATATATATATATATATATATATATATATATATATATATATATATCGTAGTTATCAGGTATTTTAAAAATCAATTTTTTTTCTATTTGTCACTTTTCGCATATCAAGAGAAAAAAAAATCCATGTTTTACCCTTAGCATTAATTACTCATTCCAATTCATTTTTCAAATTCATTAAGATTATACGCCAATTAATATGGGTATCGTGATAAATTATGCACTTTATTTATTATTTCTTAAAAGGAGTGCAAAGTTCATGGTGGACAAGTAAAAGTGAATGGAGGGAGTGTGTGTGTATATATAAACTAGATGGCGCGTACTCGTGCACAGCACGGGCGTAAGCCCAACGTGGTTGTTTTTTATGACATTAACAACATAATAACCTTTTTAGTGTGCATATTCATTCATTTAAGGAACGAAGTTTGTGCAATGATAATTGGCTTAAAGTATGTATATTTTAATATATATATATATATATATATATATATATATATATATATATATATATATATATATATATATATATATATATATATATATATATATATAGTCTCGCATTTTGCTCATGTTTCGATGATTTGAGATATTTAATATGATGATTTATGCTAAATTATGGTGTTTCTATATGTATGAATCATTCGGATGCAATTTGGGATGAAATGGCGCGATTTGAGCGAAATCGGAGCAAAAAGGCAAAAAGTCAATTTTGAGGGCCACAACCAGCGTGAGACACTGTCTGTGGCGCAGTTTCCAGAACTCACATATTTTGAGTGCCAGGGTCAGCGCCCCACGCTGTCCTGGACGCTCGGGTTGCTACAGTGTCATATTCCGACTTGGACTCCATTATTTTCACCCCAAGATGCCTCTAATTGATATAAAAGCCACCCTAAAACCTATTTTGAGGGAGGAACGTGATTTTGGAGAGAAAAAGAAAGGAGCAAAACACTTAGGAGCACGGATTAGCAATTCTTCTATCCTTTTTTCTAGTACTCATTGATTTTATGTTTGAAAATATTAATTTTGATGGTTGTATGAACATGAGTGGCTAAGAATCCTATCGTTCTAGGGTCATGGATGAAACATGAATGTTGTTGTTTGAAGTTTAATTTGACAAAGTTGATTTTATCGTATTGTGTTATTTATTTAATTAAGTTTTTATTATTTTGCTGAGTAGCTAACAATGAAATGCTATCTACGAATTTATAGTCGAACTTGAAAGTGGGAACTCTAGATTGCATATAGAATTAAATAGAGCAAGTTTTTGAACCTGGGCATCGCAGAATGGATTCACAATTATGATAGACATATACCTAATTGCCTTGCTTGGTTGAAATACAAGAATTGTAAATACATTCTTGTTAATCTTAATTCCATAGACATATATGCATTAAGTTAACTTGAATAAGCGAGTAAGGACTCGACATATTCTTATAAGTAATGTCAACCATGTCAATCAATAATGTAGATAAATCAATTAGTTATTTAAGCCCAGAACGTAACATGATTGTTAGTTAACCCGTGACCCTGGAATATTCTCTCCTACTGATTGTTATTTGAAATTGCTATTTGTTTGGTTGATTTTTCTAGTTATGTCATTACTCAATATTTTAGGTAGTAAATTATTAAATTATCTATTTTGTGATAAATCTCTTGAGTCAATAAGTTAATTGAGTTTGAATCAGTCGAAAGTTCGTCATAAGTATTTGTGGGAACGATACTCTACTCACTACTATACTACTTGAAGATCGCATGCACATGCGTGATTGTTTGATCGCATCGAGTTTTTGGCATCATTGTCGGGGACTTAGAAATTAGCTACTTGACTGAATTGAGCTTTTATTAGTTATTTTTTCAAGTTTTAATTTTCAGTTTGCCTTGTTTGTGTTAACATAGGCTCTTCTATTGAATGCGGAGGAGTATAAGCGCAAACAATCTCCATCCTCTTGATCCTGAAATTGAACGAACACTTCATAGAGCGAGGAGGGAAGTCGAAGCTAGAACTAGGATAGAAGGAAAGTCGGACATCGTAGTTCAACCGCAGCCAATAGAGATAGCAGGTAACGAAGAGTGTGCAATGATTGAAGTCGCAAAGCCCCGCCTCGCTAATATGACTCGGGCTATTGTAAAGCCTGATATCACAAGGGCATTTTGAACTCAAATAGTACATGGTGCAGCCGATTCAATCGACGGGGAAATATGTGAGTCTATTTCATGAAGACCCGCAAAGGCACATTTAGAATTTCTTGGAAATTATGGACACTTACACTTATCCGAACGTTTCCAAGGATTGTGTCAGGCTGACACATTTCCCCTTTTTACTACTCGGGAAAGATAGGGAATGGTTGCAAAAGGAACCTGCAAACTCAATCCGCACTTGGGATGATCTAGCAAGGAAATTCTTAATCAAGTTTTTCCCCACCTAGAAGACAAAGTCATTGAGGAATCAGATTCTTGGGTTCGAACAACGGGATGGAGAGACACTTTATCAAGTGTGGGAAAGATACAGAAGCTACTCAGAGACTGCCCACATCATTGTCAGACTGATGAGGTATTGGGTCACACTTTTGTTGATGTGCTAGATGATGCATTAAAGATGAATTTTGATTCAGCTTGTGGGGGTAGTTGCATGTCTAGACCGTATAATAAAATCCAACTCTTGCTAAATAACTTCATTGCTAATGATCATAATTGGCAAGGTGATGGTGATTCACGAAGGGCAATTAAACAGAAAGCAGCCGGGTTGACTGAGCTTGATGACTTTTCAGCCGTGAGAGCCGATATAGCAAAATTTGCAAATCATATGAATAGAATGACAATGCAACAAACACAACCGATGCAACACGTACAACAAATGTATATCTGCTGCAAACTATGTGGCGACAACCATATGGGTGATATGTGCCTCATGAATCTTGAATCCATATACTATGTGGGGCAACATATTAGAGGTCCGATGAATCATCATGCACAATATGGGAATACTTACGATTCCAAATTATAAGAATCACCCCAACTTCTCATAGGGTGGAAATCACTCTAATCATAATCATTATAGACCTTAAAGAAATTTCAATCAACCTCATAAGCCACCCCATCAAATGGAGGAGAGTACAAATGATTTGCTAAAGAAGTTGTTGCTTGACGATCAATAGCTCAGGATCGATTTCATAAATCTTGAGAGGAAAATGGGGCAGTTAGCAACAAATTAAAATACTAGACATGCATGCGCTCTCCTCAGTCATACAGATAAAAACCTCAAGTTAATGCAGTTACACTCAGAAACGGGAGGGAACTAGAAGAAGTGCCAAAGAAGAGAAAAGACAAGTCCATACCTGAGGGGGAGTTGATTCCCAAGGCGACACATGAATCAAAGAAAAAGGATGCAACTTCATAGCTAGTGGAGGCTGCAAGGCCACCACCACCTTCCCCCAAAGATATCAGAAAAAGAATGATGATCGCGTGTTCAACAAATTTCTCTATATGTTGAAGCAGGTTCAATTAAATATATCACTGGTGGATGTACTTCGTGAAAGTCCAAAGTATGCTAAGTACATAAAGGATATATTGTATCACAAAATAAGATTGACTGAATTTGAGACAGTTGCACTTACTGAGGAGTGCACTTCAAGCGTCCAAAACAAGCTCCCTCAAAAGCTTAAGGATCCTGGCAGCTTCACCATCCTTGTGCGAATTGGTAATATTGATTTTAGGTCGTGCTCTTTGCTATTTGGGGGCGAGCATAAATCTGATGCCATTATCCTTGTTCAAGCAATTGGGTATGGGAGCTCCAAGACCAACTACTGTGATGTTGCAGCATGCAGATAGGTCCATACCACACCTCGATGGAGTGATTGAAGATGTATTGCTGCAAATTAGAAAGTTCATATTCCCTACGAACTTCATTATACTAGATTATGAGGTTGATGAACTGGTTCCAATCATATTGGGGCGACCTTTCTTGGCTACTAGTGATGCAATTATTAAAGTGATAAAAGGTAAAATGACTTTGAGAGTGCACGACGAGGAAGCAATATTTAATGTCTTCAAAGCAATCCAACTTCCTAGCCACTATAAGGAGCTCTCGATGATATTTGTTGTAGAGGTGGACGAGCAACTTCTCAGCACGAGTGTAGATCTAGACGATTCTCTAGAGAAAGCACTTATGTTATTCGATATTTTGGAGATTAATGAGGAGGTTGAAGAGATAATGCATATCCTAGATGCATTATGTGCTTACATGCAGGGGACACACCCCTTTGAGCCCCTAAATAGGCCAAGCGGACCTTCTCCCAAGCCGTCAATTAAGGAAGCTCCAAAATTGGAGATCAAACCCTTATCGTCTTACCTTCAGTATGCTTATCTAGGTAGCTCTGACAATTTACATGTTATTATTTCTTCTGACTTGTCTGAATTGCAGGAAGAAAAACTGTTGAGAGTGTTGCTCGAGCACAAGCGAGCAATTGGGTGGACGATGTCTGACATTAGAGGCATTAGTCCATCTTTCTGCATACATAAAATCCTCATGGATGATGGACACGAGCCAATTATAGATCAACAACGTCGATTAAATCCAATCATGAAAGAAGTGGTAAGAAAAAAATGATTACGTGACTTGATGCAGGTATTGTATTTCCAATGTCTGATAGCAAATGGGTAAGTCCCATCCAATGTGCACCTAAGAAATAGGGGGTGACTATGGTGGTTAATGAAAATAATGACTTGATTCCCATAAGAACTATCGTTGGGTGGAGAATTTGCATAGATTATAGAAAATTGAACAATGCCACCCGCAAGGACCATGACCACATTCCCCTCCCCTTTATTGACCAAATGCTTGATCGATTAGCTGGTCGCGAATACTACTGTTTTTATATGGTTATTCGGGGTATAATCAGATTGCTATATACCCCAGGATCAAGAGAAAACCACATTTATGTGTCCCTATGGCACATATACGTTCAAAAGATTGCCTTTTGGTCTATGTAATGCACCTATGACTTTTTAAAGGTGCATGATGGCTATTTTTACTGACATGGTTGAAAGAAGAAGTGTTCATGTGACGACCCAAAGGCTATCACTTATTTTTCTTACCTATTCTGTACTTCCAGGTCTTGAAAACCTTATTTAGGGTTGCCTCGATTTACGTGTGTTGTCCGAGTGCATAGCCTAAAGCTTAAATGTGAAATTTGTGTGAAAAATACTAAGCTTTAATTTTAAAATGAATAAATTTGACTTCGGTTAATATTTTGGATAAACAAACCCGAACCCTTTATTTGACGGTCCGGAGGGTCCGTAGGAAATATGGGACTTGGGCTTATGCCCGGAATTGAATTCCAAGGTCCCAAGCCCAAGAAATGAATTTTTTTGTGAAATTATTTTTTGGAAATAATTAAGGGAATTGGAAATGAAATTTGATTAGAGGACGAAGGTATCGACTCCGTATTTTTGTTCTAGCGCCTGGTATAAGCCTTATATATGATTAGGCTCTTTCTGTAAAGTTCAGTTGAAAATGGACGTCGTTTGACGTGTTTCATGCTTAAAAATGAAAATTTTGATGTTTTGTGAAATTTGGAAGAAATCGTGGATTTGAAGGCTTAATTTGATGTTTATGATATTATTTTTGCAATTTGATCGCACGGATAAGTCCATAGGATGGGTTTTAAGTGGTATGTATGTTTGATTTGGAGCCTCGAGGGCTCCGGTGAGTTTCGAGTAGGTTCCGGGAAGCCTTAGACTTAAAAGATCATATGTTGCAGGTTCAGGAAAATATTGCAGGTCTCTGAACCCTCTAGCGCGGTCCGCGAGAAATCACGTGCGGTTGCGGAGGGGCCAGCGTGGCCGCGATCCGCAATGGGTGCTGTGCGGCCGCGGTCGGCTTTGTACAGTCCGCACAAGGCTAAGATCTGCAGGTCTTCAGGTAGGCATGTGCTGTCTCGGTCCTTTTTACGCGGTCCGCGCAAGGTACTTCAGATGGGTATAAATAAACGGGAATTTCAGTTATTTTAGACTTTTCAAAAATCCCAAACATAATAGGCGGTTTTCCAAACAACTCTTCTTCTTCAAAATGTTTAGTAAGTGATTTCTAACTCATTTTCTTCACTCCTTAGCATCTTTTAACATAATTTCAACTTCAAATCACGTATTTTAATGGGGAAATTTGGGTATTTTAGGTAGTGTCACACCTCTTTTTTACGCACCCGCAAGGATGCAAAGAGTTTTTCCAATTAAAGGACAATCGAGATGGGATTTATTTTAATTATTTCAGAGTCGCCACTTGGGAGATTTATGGTGTCCCAAGTCACCGGTTAAATCCCGAATCGAGGAAAAGAATGACTCTATTTAACAGTCCGCGAACCAGAAATCCGGATAAGGAATTCTATTAACCGGGAGAAGGTATTAGGCATTCCCGAATTCCGTGGTTCTAGCACGGTCGCTCAACAACTGTCGTGTTTGGCTTATCTATCTGCTTTTTACAATTATGTACTTGGTGCAAGTTAATACCCTTTTACCGCTTTTATTATTGGTTGTGATTTACGAAAGAGAAAGTTGCTTAAAAATATGCTTTCGAATCACGTCACATGAAATGCACCCGGATCCTCAACATATTCTTATTCAACATTTCGGGGTTTGGATTCGGGTCACATGAAATGCACACCCGTATTTAAAAGGTAAAACTAAAATATATGCCTGGCTCGACTACTTATTTACATTGTTGAGAAAGGCGTGATATTCGTTAAGAAGCGACGCATCCCGAAACCTAAGTATTTATATGTACATTTATGACGGCTATGTGATTAGTGTAACTATCGGGCGAGGCATACCTTTGATTCAAATCTAAAGCGAACTACATCTCATTGTATCTTACTTAAGAGTTGATCCCAAATTACTTAAAACTTGCTACGAACCACATCACATGAAATGCGCCTGTAGTTCTTAACATGCTTTGTTTACTCTTGCCCGAAATTGGGGTCGGGTCACATGAAATGCACCCCCGACTCTTTTTAATCTAATTACGTCATTCCGTTGAGTAACAACTCTCTAGCTAATCTTGCTTGTGACATAAGGTCTATCATTTAACAGGTTTGGAGATTACACGCATGAGTAGGGAAGATTGAATAGAGATACGAAGACTAATTCAGGTTTACATGCTTATCTAATGACAATGTATCTTTGGCCTAGCTACGCTTTTCCATAACAAAACTAGCAATACAGATTTAATTAGACAGTAACAGAACATAATCAAACATAGACTTTGGACGACTACATGATTCAACAGACTTCAAACATGAACTTCAGGCTTCACTCTTTTTTGAACCAAGGAATTACAATAACAGAGATGTGTACCTGGAATGCGGAATAACAAGGAAGAGTGAGCAATGGCAATGCAGCAACCGCAACAAGAACAGTAACAGGTGCAGCAGCAATCAAAGGCCAATAACGACCAACGGTAAACCAATAGTAACAACAACCAGTGAACCACTCAACTAAATACACAAGTAGCAAACTACAAACCAACCTCAACCATGCTGAACCAGCAACCACAATGCCCAGGTAGTAACAAACAAATCAGTGCAGCAACCAAACGACCAAGGCAATAAACCACTGACCAACAGCAACACAACAGTGTAACAACAACAACAACCAAACCAGTGCAGCAACCAAACGGACCAACCAGCCAACAAAATAATGAACCAGCAGCAATAACCAAACCAAGCAACAACCAAGCGACCAAGGCAGCAACCCAAACAGACCAAACCCCAGGCAGCAAAAACTAACAGACCAGCCACTAATACACTAGCACTGAACTGGCAGCAATACCCAAACAATAGAAGAACCAGCACTGTCTGGACCAAGCAGCAACACAGCCACAACAACAACACACAAATGACCAAAAAGCACTCAGTTATCGAATCAAAGCACACGAGACAGTAGCCAAGAATCAATGAAACAGTGACTTTGTATGTGTATATCAAAAGTATCTCTGATCCTATCTTTTCTCCAACTATTGCTCTCCAGTGTTCTCTCTAATGTGTGTGTATGTATGCCTATCAATGTATCTATGAATGTATGTCTATCAATGTATATCTCCAGGTATTTTGCTTATCACAGATGCTCTCAAGTCTGTCTCCTCTCAAGTGTATGTCTGTATCCCCATCAATGTCTATATTGATGCTATATTTATAGCTACAGCCCCTCCAGAACACCTGCCCCTAATTAACTAATCACCCTGCCCACTCCCAACTCTGCCAGACCCATCAAATGCCCTGCATTCCCCACTACCTACTGTCCAGTATGGACTCCAGCATTAAACAATAAGGCTAGGGGCAGGGCATCAGTGGGATACCCTGCTATGCTCAGTTCCACTAGCCCTTTGTATGGGTGTGTGATTAAACAATTATACTATTAACTACACCCAATTATCCCTTTAATCTGAATTAAACAGTAACCAACCCTATACCAGTGAATTGCACCAGGCAGATTCAAGGGATTAATGTTACGAACTATTTGACGACTTTAATCATATTGGACTCATGATTCGTTTTAACTACTAAAACAGAAGAATTGGCCAAATAAAGGGCCTCGAATGAGAAGAAACAGACCAAACGGGTATGGGAAATTAAAAACATGAGAAACTGAAATAATGAATGAAACAAACACACATATTCACACAAATCGACTTAAAACGACCAAAGAAGGAGTGAATACCTCAAAAGAAGACTGCCGACCAAACTTCGAACTAAAACTCGGACTTATTGAAGCCAAACGGGCTTTAATCAAGATGTTCTCGATTGAGAACACCTGGACTAAAGTCCCTTGGACTTCAATTGTGGCTAACCCGGCTTGAATTGAATTTCTTCAAAATTAGGGTTCTTGGGCTCGGATTTGGGGCTTTTGCATTTTTGGTTAGATTCGAAGCAAACCAATGTCAATGGGAGTGTGGGGGAGGTGTGGGGGAGACTGTGGTGTGAATTTGGGGTAATTTGGCATAGGTTCGAGTTTGACTCGAATCTTCAAATGAAGATTCGAGGAGCTCCGGCATGATTCGAGGTTAATGGGGGCTGGGATCGTGATGGGGGAGGTGAGGGGAAGGGTTTGGCATTGGTTTGGTGGCGATTGGCCTACCGGAACCGCCGTGAGGCGATTTCCGGCAGGCGGAGGAGGGCGGCGTTACACCGGGGATTTGAGAGCTCCTGAGGGAGAAGAAGGGAGAGGGGGGGGTCTGGCTTGGGGGGGCGGGGTATGGAAAGGAGTTTATATATGTTTTGAGTAGTTAAATCCTGATCGTTGGATCAAACTTGATCAACGATCAGGATCTTCTCACTTAAACCAAACGGCGTCGTTTGGTCAAGTCTTAAGCTGAATGCATATTAGAATTAAAGGATTAATCTGGGCCGTTGGATAATAAAATCCAACGGTCCAGATCAAGTGTTACACAGGCTGTAGCTGGGCGGGTGTTTGGGCTTTTAGAAGAAATCCGTTTGGGCCTGGCTTTTAGGCTGAATTTGGCCCAGATCGGATATTATGTGTATTATATGCATATGTGTATGTGTATATATATATATATATATGTATATATCCATACATATATATATATATACACACATATGTATATATACCAACCTATAACGCCGCTGTTTTTACTACAATTAACGCACACAATTACATATCACCCAAAAAATGTGAATCACATGACTTCGATATCAAACACTAAAAATGCAAAGCCTAGCATATATTTTTTGTATTTTTAATTTAAATAAATAAACGTGCACACAAAAGATAAAAATAACACAAAATCACACAAATCATGCCCAACGCGAGACTATTTTTATTTTTGAATTTTCTGGGAGTACTTCTCGAGTAAGGCAAAAATCACGTGCTCACAGCTGCCCCTCTTTGCGCGTAAACACGCAGAGTTTTCGTGCAAAGATAAATGAGCGGATATAAGCGATTTTTGCCTATTCGAACACTCCGTATGAAGCATTTTGGAAAAGTTTTGACCGAACCTTGCTTGAAAGGTCTCCTACATATCCCTGGCTAAAAGGGAATCAGGTCAATGTAGTTCGGGAAGTTCTGGTAGCTGGGACTACCATGCCTGTTGCGATCTCGCTGTTACTGCTGTTGCCGCTGTTACTGCTGTTACCACTGCTCAGCTGACTTCCTTGTTGCACCGCACTAGGCAACAAAAACAAGAAGTTAGACTAAGTTACAGAGTACTACAAGTTCTTATCTATCCTTTTTAACTTGATCTTGTCGCGCTCCTTGCCATCCTGTCTGACTTGGCGTTCCTTTCGATGCTTCTTCTCTTCTTACGAACTTGGATTCATGCCGGAGATTTCTGTTACATTCTACCGCTTTCCTCTACCAAATTAAAACAGATCGCCACTCCATTCTCCAGGCGGGCTCCCTGACTTCGACTACTACTTCAAAATTAAATCGCCACTCCATTCTCCAGGCGGGCTCCCTGACTTCAACTACTACTTCAAGATTAAATCGCCACTCCATTCTCCAGGCGGGCTCCCTGACTTCAACTACTACTTCAAAATTAAATCGCCACTCCATTCTCCGGGCGGGCTTCCTGACTTCAACTACTACTTCAAAATTAAATCGCCACTCCGTTCTCCAGGCGGGCTCCCTGACTTCAACTACTACTTCAAAATTAAATCGCCACTCCATTCTCCAGGCGGGCTCCCTGACTTCAACTACTACTTCAAAATTAAATCGCCACTCCATTCTCCGGGCGGGCTCCCTGACTTCAACTACTACTTCAAAATTAAATCGCCACTCCGTTCTCCGGGCGGGCTCCCTGACTTCGACTACTGCTTCAAAATTAAATCGCCACTCCATTCTCCGGGCGGGCTCACTGACTCAACTACTACTTCGAGATTAAATCGCCACTCCGTTCTCCGGGCGGGCTCCCCGACTTCAACTACTACTTCGAAATTAAATCGCCACTCCATTCTCCGGGCGGGCTTCCTGACTTCGACTACTGCTTCAAAATTAAATCGCCACTCCGTTCTCCGGGCGGGCTTCCCGACTTCAACTACTACTTCAAAATTAAATCGCCACTCCGTTCTCCGGGCGGGCTCCCGACTTCGACTACTACTTCAAAATTAAATCGCCACTCCATTCTCCGGGCGGGCTCCACGACTTCAACTACTACTTCAAAATTAAATCGCCAGCCCATTCTCCAGGCGGGCTCCCCTGACTTCAGCTACAACTCGCTGATTTTCATCCTATCTTGATTACCTTCCTTTGCCTCTTGTACCTTATCCTTGTTCCTGCGTTACCTCTCGGACCACCTTCACTTCCGAGTTATCCTGTCTTGGAATTGCTTTCCCCTAGGTCGTGTTACTCTTCTTCTGGCTGCTGGGGATATTTTTGGAACTGTTTACTCGCCTGCTGGGGGTGATGCTGCTGAGGAAGTATTCTTCGTTTCCTTCACCCCTCATTCTCTTCCTTCTTCCCCTACCTCTTTTGGGACTCACGCTTTTGTTTCCTTGATCAAATTACAGGATGTAATACTGCTGGGGGAATCTCGAAGCCATTTTTTTCTTTTCCAATAACTGCTGGGGATGATACCGGGCTTCAAAGATCGCTCCGTCTTGTGTTGCTTTCTACACTTATCCTCTGAGTCTTGCTTTCCAGAAAATTTTCGCAACTGGAGAAAATTTTCTGCCCCAGTGTGGTAAACTTCTCGACGGTATGCTTTCCTGCCGTCGGACCCTCTTTTCCTGCTTTAAATCAAAGAAAAATTGTTAGTTTCAAAAGGCCGCGAGTGGTCGTGCCACTCTTGTTAAGGCCATTCTTTTCCAGCTGCTTGGCCTCTCTCGAACTTTGAGGACGACGTTGATGCTTGCTTGGAAAGATGCTTTTTCCACGAACGACCTCTCATCTTTCCTTTTATTCCACTCTTTGGTTTGGCCCGACTCTTTTTAGCCGGTGATCTATTGCGTGAAATCATCTTTCGGACATGCCACATGTGTCCATCATACTCCATAATTCTTGCGAACCTTCCACTCGGCCTGTCATCCCAATCTCACTATCGTAACGACTTCTGTCTCATTGCCTTGTTCCATGCCTATTCACTTTCAATATACTGCTTTGGGAGACTTGGTAGTAAGCTTTGAAAAATCAATTTTCGAAAATGAAAGAAAAGAAAAGAATACTGACCGCAAATGACAAAAGAAGAAAAACTTTTCTGAACTCAAAAAAATAGGAAAAACTTATCTGAATGTGTGCCTGATCCTATGTTATGCCGCGCCTTTGAGATTAAACTACCCAGTCTATTCGTGTCAATCACTTTCTGATACCGCGTCCTGCTAGGGGTAAACGGATGTCCTAACCTTGTCTCATGCAGACATCTTGTAATTATTTTATCCTGCCACCTCATAGTGCCCTTCAAAGGGTTTTCACTAATGGGATTCTCTCATTTCTCTCTATCTCCCGTCGCCTTAAGGTGCCCGTAAAGGTTTTCACCGTAAGACTCTCTCATTTTACTTCTCTCAACTTCCTTCGCCTTAAGGTGCCCGCGAGGGTTTTCACCGTTAAGACTCTCTCATTTATGCTTTCTTTCCCTGCGGCGGGGTATCCCCCTGAGATTCCCTCTAGAGCGTTATCCCCTTTCGGCTTGTGCATCCTGAATTCAATCGAGGGTCGGGACGTCACTCTTGGCTTTCATTCACATGACTTGGCACTTCTCAAATACTGATCGAGAGGTCTTTCTGGTTCTTGATATGGTTTCTGCGCGTGAGGCCGAAGAAAGGGGTTTAGCCTCAACGGTTAGCTTGTTACAACTTTCGGAATCCACACTATCTTTCCAATGAAAACAATGACTTCTGCCCCAGTTTTGTTGCTTGGGGGATTTTTTGATTTTTATTTTATTATGACCGAGCCGTGTGGCGCCTACGTATCCTTCTTGAGGAATCAGGTCGAACGTAGTTCACTTTTTCTTGTATTACTTTTTGTTTCTTTTCTATTTTGTTACACATCTTCCTTGGTGATTCCGAAAGAGGGTATATGAAAGAATAATTAAGGCTCAAATGGGGAAACAAAGGTTAAAGTGTTTGGGTAGTAGAAAAATTGCCTCTGTCATTCCATTCTCCGAAAAATGCCAAGTACACCCAAACGAAACCAAACGTTGACAAATGCATTAAAGAATTACACATAATATCTCTTAACTGCATCAGAATTGATAGCCATATCGGTGCATCTTCCCTCGACATCCGTCAGACATAGAGCGCCGTTGGATAATACTCTAGTCACCACAAAAGGTCCCTGCCAATTTGGAGCGAACTTGCCTTTCGCTTCGGCCTGATGGGGTAGAACTCTCTTCAGCACATGTTGTCCCACTTCAAATCTCCTGGGACGTACCTTCTTGTTATATGCTCTCGCCATTCTCTTTTGATACAATTGGCCGTGACATACTGCTGTCAATCTCTTTTCATCAATCAAGCTCAATTGCTCTAATCGGGTTTTGACCCACTCGTCGTCATCAATCTCAGCTTCGGCGACGATTCGGAGGGATGGAATCTCAACTTCTGCGGGTATTACTGCTTCAGTCCCGTATACCAACAAGTAAGGAGTTGCACCTACCGAAGTCCGGACGGTAGTGCGATAACCTAACAGCGCAAATGGTAACTTTTCATGCCATTGCCTAGATCCTTCTATCATCTTCCTCAATATCTTCTTTATGTTCTTGTTTGCTGCCTCGACCGCACCGTTTGCTTTTGGGCGATACGGTGTGGAATTTCGGTGTGTAATCTTGAACTGTTGACATACCTCTTTCATCAATCCACTGTTAAGATTTGCACCGTTATCTGTAATGATCATCTTTGGAATTCCAAACCTACAAATGATGTGGGAGTGTACGAAGTCCACTACCGCCTTCTTGGTCACTGATTTGAATGTTTTGGCCTCCACCCACTTGGTAAAATAATCAATCGTTACCAGAATGAACCTGTGACCATTGGAAGCTGCAGGCTCAATAGGTCCAATAACATCCATACCCCATGCGACAAACGGCCATGGTGCGGACATTGTATGCAATTCAGTCGGGGGAGAATGAATCAAATCTCCGTGTATCTGACACTGATGGCATCTTCGCACGAAACTTATACAATCCCGCTCCATAGTGAGCCAATAGTATCCTGCTCGAAGAATCTTCTTTGCCAATACGTATCCGTTCATGTGTGGTCCGCAAACTCCCGAGTGTATATCTGTCATCACTGTTGTGGCTTGACTTGCATCTATACATCTCGACAATCCCAAATCTGGGGTTCTTTTGTACAGCACCCCTCCACTAAGGAAAAATCCGTTCGCCAACCGCCGAATAGCTCGCTTTTGATCTCCGATTGCTTGCTCTGGGTATACTCCTAACCTGAGGTATTCCTTGACATCATGAAACCACGGCTCACCATCCACCTCTTCCTCTATCACATTACAATACGCATGTTGATCCCGGACATGGATATGTAACGGATCGACACGAACCTTGTCCGGGTGATGTAGCATTGACGCTAAAGTAGCCAACGCGTCGGCAACCTCATTATGCATCCTTGGGATGTGCCTGAACTCTACCGATCGAAAGCGTTTGGTCAAATCATGCAAACACCGACGATATGGGATAAGCTTTAAATCTCTGGTTTCCCATTCTCCCTGAATCTGATGTACCAGAAGGTCCGAGTCCCCCAAGACCAAGACGTCCTGTACATCCATGTCCACCGCTAATCGCAACCCCAAGATACATGCCTCGTACTCAGCCATATTATTGGTGCAGTGAAAACGCAGTTGAGCAGTAACAGGATAATGATGTCCTGTTTCGGATATGAGCACAGCCCCTACTCCGACTCCTTTTGCGTTCGCCGCTCCGTCGAAGAAGAGCTTCCACCCTGGATCCTTGGTTAGTTCTAACCCCTCGATTTGCAACACCTCCTCATCTGGAAAATACGTCCTCAAAGGTTCGTATTCGTCATCGACAGGATTTTCAGGCTAAGTGATCGGCCAGGGCTTGAGCTTTCATAGCCGTCCTTGTCACGTATATGATGTCGAACTCCGTAAGTAATATTTGCCACTTTGCTAACCTCCCTGTAGGCATGGGTTTCTGGAAAATATACTTCAACGGATCCAACCGCGAAATGAGGTACGTGGTGTAAGAAGACAAGTAGTGTTTCAGCTTTTGGGCTACCCAAGTTAGGGCGCAACATGTCTTTTCCAGATGAGTGTACTTGACCTCGTGGACTGTGAACTTCTTACTGAGGTAGTAAATGGCCCGTTCCTTCCTGCCGGTAAGATCATGCTGCCCCAGTACGCAGCCAAACGAATTCTCCAAGACCGTCAGATAAAGAATCAGGGGTCTACCTGGCTCAGGCGGAACTAGTACGGGTGGATTTGACAGATACCCTTTGATCCGGTCAAACGCTTCCTGACATTCTGCCGTCCATTCTATCGCGGCGTCTTTCTTCAATAGGCGGAATATGGGTTCACAAGTTGCCGTAAGCTGGGCAATAAACCTACTGATGTAATTCAACCTTCCCAACAGACTCATTACCTCTGTTTTATTCTTCGGCGGGGGTAACTCCTGAATGGACTTGATTTTGGAGGGGTCCAACTCAATGCCCCGTCGGCTGACGATGAATCCTAGCAGCTTTCCCGATGGAACTCCGAATGCACATTTGGCCGGATTAAGCTTGATGTCGTACCTTCGGAGTCTTTGAAAGAACTTCCTGAGGTCAGCGACATGGTCCTCTTGACGTCTGGATTTCACGATCACATCATCCACGTACACTTCGATTTCCTTGTGTATCATGTCATGGAATACCGTAGTCATCGCCCTCATATAGGTTGCCCCTGCATTCTTCAAACCGAACGGCATCACTCGGTAGCAATAAGTCCCCCACGGTGTGATAAAAGCCGTCTTTTCTGCGTCCTCTTCATCCATCAAAATCTGATGATATCCCGCATAACAGTCCACAAAGGATCCAATTTCGCGTCCGGCGCAATTATCAATCAGGATATGGATATTGGGAAGTGGGAAATTATCCTTAGGACTTGCCTTGTTGAGATTGCGATAGTCCGCGCATACCCTGATCTTTCCGTCTTTCTTTGGCACCGGTACTACGTTAGCCAACCATTCCGGGTATCGAGTGACACGAATGACTTTCGCCTGCAACTGCTTGGTTACCTCCTCCTTAATCTTCACACTCATCTCCGTCTTGAATTTCCGCGGCTTTTGCTTGACGGGAGGATATGCCGGATCAGTGGGTAATCTATGAACCACTAGATCAGTGCTGAGTCCTGGCATGTCGTCGTACGACCATGCGAAGATATCTTTAAACTCCATGAGTGTTTTGATCAATTCTTCTCTCAGATTGGGTTCAATATGGACACTTATCCGGGTTTCTTTGACGTCATCAGCATTCCCTAGATTAACGGCCTCAGTATCATTTAAATTCGGTTTGGGTTTTTCCTCGAAGTGACTTAATTCTTCACCGATTTCTTCCACGGCTTCATCATCGCCGTACTCTGACTCACTCTCGTCACTTCTTATTTCATGTGTTATTATTTCCAAACCCGATTGACTTTCTAGACTGGGTTGATTAATCTTTAAGTGCGCCATATCATTAAAGATCAGTTGCAAGAAGGCTGTTCAGAAAAGTAAAAAGAAGAAAAAAGATAAACAAAATTAGACACGAAGGAACCAAATTTCATTGATGGGAATTGTACAAAGGGAAAACAAGCTGCAAACTTAAATCAGAAATGAACAAAACAACGGGATTTTACTCCGGGGACAAACCCCCAACACAACATTTCGAAAGAAAAACAATCCAAGACAAACTACCAAGACTCCTTCCGGACAGGGAGAGGAGTAGCCTTCCAGTTATTCGGTTTTGCCTTTGGTCCCACAAATTGTATCTCGGCGTGACTAGATCCTTCACCGTCCTCGAGCATACATACATCTGTGAATAGGTTTTCGAACTTCCTGAAGAACTCTTCGTCTGGCCTGACCGTAGGACCGGGAATCTTTGGCGCTGGATGTCCTCTTGCTCCGGACCTGACAAAAGATTGGGAAAGGCGTGGAACAGGCTTTGAGAGCACCCATGTCTTTTGCTTACTCTTCTTTGCTCGCTGGATGTCCTCTGAGGTTGGCTGGAATCCCAAGCCGAAGGTTCCCAAGTTTTCGACCACTGATACCGGTTGTATAATTCCTTGCAGAGATGCACCTAGCCCTTTACCGGGTACGAAACCATGTCGCAACATTTCATGCGCCACCATGACATCCGCAGTAATTGTTCTGTCGCCGGGAATACATTCCCCTTCCGGAACTCGGTGGGCGGACACCACATCGCAGACCTGATACACCCACGGCCCAACATCTTCTTCTGTTTCAACAAAGGGAATGATGGTGCCTGATTGTGGATCGTTCTCTCCATGGACGACGATCTCCTGCTGATCCCATTCAAACTTGACGAGCTGGTGTAAGCTGGATGGAACTGCTCTTGCGGCATGAATCCATGGTCGCCCTATCAGGAGGTTATATGACACCACCATGTCCAGCACCTGGAATTCCATGGTGAACTCCACTGGCCCAATCGTCAAGATCAACACTATGTCACCAACCGACGCTTTGCCTCCTCCGTCAAACCCTCGAACACATACCCTGTTCTCGCGTACCCTGCCGATGTCTACTTTTAATTTGCCCAGTGTAGAGAGAGGACAAATGTTAGCACTGGACCCGTTATCGACCAAGACTTTGGTAACCACCGCCTCTTCACACTTCACCGTAAGATACAAAGCCCTGTTATGCTCGGTGCCTTCCTCAGGCAACTCGTCATCGGTGAAGGTGATCCGATTTGCTTCGAAGATCCTATTGGTGATCTTCTCCAAATGGCTCACCGAGATTTTATCCGGTACATGTGCCTCATTCAGGACTTTCATCAATGCTTGCCGATGTTCTTCAGAATGTATCAGCAAGGATAGCGATGATATTTGCGCCGGAGTTTCTTCAGCTGCTCTAAGACGGAGTAGTCGTGCGAGCTTCATCTTTTTCAAGAATTCTTCGCTTCTTCATCGGTGACCGGCTTTTTCAATGCTGCCGGAGTGGTCGTCCTCAATTCCGCAGGGGCAAAACATCTCCCCGAGCGGGTCAACCCTGGGCTTCACAAACTTCCTCTTTCACCTCCTTTCCTCTGCAGGTCGTTGTAATCCGAGCATAATTCCATGGTACGGCCCGGCTATCAGTTACTGGGCGGCTGTGTTGCCGGTTGGATGATGAAAGGATCCATTCGAACGCCCTCTGCTGTCGGGATGGGCTTGAGTGCTGCCACGGTACAACTATCTTGGCGAGCACTACCGGTACCTCGCTCGCACTTTCCTTTCTGCCTCAGACTCTCCTGGTATGTTCTTCTTGTAACTGGGCCATCTCAGCTTGGCCCTTTTCTCGTTCTGCCCCGCTAGACTTAATCATCATTACGGTCCGAGAGGCTTTCTCCTTTCCTTCCTCCGCCCGTACCAACTCGATCATATTGGTCTCGTGATGAGCTGGGAGCGGGTTTTGGTTGATGTTGGGCTCGGTTGGAGTCTGGACCTCGATCCTGCGGGTGTCAATGAGCTCCTGGATGGCCGTCTTCAGCCTCCAACACTTTTCTGTATCATGTCCCGGACATCCCGAGCAGTAGGCACAATTTACTGAATGGTCCAGGTTCTTCGGAAGAGGGTTTGGCAGCTTAGCTTCAACCGGATTCAGCAACCCTACCTGCTTTAACCGGTGGAACAGACTAGTGTAAGACTCTCCTAAGGGGGTGAAAGTCTTTGGCCTCGGCGCCCTGTCGCCTCTGAATGCCTGGTTCGGACGGAAACTCGCGCCCGAGGGGTTTCTGTAAGCTCTTGGGGGTGGATGATTGTTCTGGGGGTTTGGCGCACGCCACGGTGCATGAGCGGGAGGTGCGGAATAGGACTGTGCATGGTGGACAGTAAAATGGGGATCGGGTGCGGGATAGTAATGTTGTGGGTGGCTATATGGGTTGTGAGAGTAATTTTGGTGGTGAGGTTGGGGTGGGCTATATTGTGGTGCGGGGCCTCTATTTTTGAACCATGCCCCGGACTCGACGGCCGCCACTTCCTCTCTCCTCTTCTTCCCCAGTACTCCTCCAGTACCGCTTTGGATAGCCTGAGTGGTGGCTTTCAGTGCTGAGTAACTCATGATCTTGTTGGCCTTCAAACCTTCCTCGATCATACCCCCATTTTTATCACCTCGGTGAATGATTTACCTACGGACGTTACCAGATGTCCGAAGTAGGTGGGCTCTAATGTCTGCAAGAAGTAGTCCACCATCTCGCTTTCTCTCATCGGCGGATCTACCCTGGCCGCCTGTTTCCTCCATCGGAAACCAAATTCCCTGAAGCTTTCAGCAGGCTTCTTCTCTAGTTTTAGCAATGATAGGCGGTCGGGGATTATCTCAAGATTGTATTGGAACTGGCCGATAAAAGCTTGAGCCAGATCATCCCACGTAAACCATCTACTGGGATCCTGTCTAGTGTACCACTCCAACGCCGATCCTCCCGGACTCTGGCCGAAGTAGGCTATCAGAAGCTCGTCCCGTCCTCCGGCCCCTCTCATTTTACTGCAAAACCCCCGCAGGTGGGCCACTGGGTCACCATGCCCCTCGTATAGGTCGAATTTGGGCATTTTAAATCCTGCTGGCAACTGGACGTCCGGAAATGGACACAGATCCTTATAGGCGACGCTGACCTGATTGCCTAAACCGTGCATGTTCCTGAAGGACTGCTCCAGGCTTTTAACTTTTCTGGCAACTTCCTCGTGTTTCGAACTTTGGAAGTGTTTTTCCGGTTCTGCCGGATTATCCCAGTGAGGTGTATGTGATTGTGGTTCAGGAGCCCTGAAAGTAGGCTCCGGAGGATAGTAAGAGTTGTCATGGATCTGAACATATGGCTCGCTGGCCGGCCTTTGCAGAGGAGCAGGTGGAGGTGCTACAAAAACAGGGGTGACTGGAGGAGGATTTGGTTTGGCTGGTGGAATGTGGGTGGCATATGGATTTTCCCCCTGAAAGTATGGATAGCTCGGGGCGCTTGTTGAAGGATCGATGGGCGGATGTTCCGGAGCTGAGGCGAGAGTAGGGCGGTTTGGTGAAGACTGTTCCCTGGCCCAGGCCAGGTGCATCTCCGTTATCTGTTGTTTTAACCGGTCTACTTCTTCCTTCATGATTTGTAGCTCGGACTTTTCTTCCTCGAGACTCTTGCCAGAACTCGACATGCTTACTGTAACTGGTCCTTTGGATCTAGTACGGTAGTGATGGCTGGCCAGGATATTCTGTCAAACCAACTGCTAAACTTTATGGAACACGCAACAAACTTGTTAGTTCACCGAGTTTGACAGATATGTTATAGCACGTTGGATGCAATGCACCTAACCAAATAACCCTTTCTACGTGTACTCTTTAACATGCGTCATCCCGGCCCATTTTCTTTTCCTTTTTCTTTTTCTTTTCCTTTCTTTTTTTTCTTTTCGACTATCTTTGCAAGCCTTATTGTTATTTAACCTTTGGATTCTTTTTCTTTCTTTTAGTGGTGGTCGAATCTTATGTGGATTGCCTACGTATCACGACCCCGCGTGAATCAGACCGAGCGTAGTTCTGGTGACAAGATTGTGGCAAAATTCAGTAACTTTTATATCAAATAAAACCGTGTAGTTACAAAACACGTCTTACAACGATCAGCAAAACAAAAGAAAATGCTTGACTTGGAAAAGTAAAGAAAATGCCAACTAGCTTGACTCAACATTAAAATACATTTTCAATCAAAAATCTAATGCCCTAAAACTCCTGGGGGCCTGCGAGGCATCATTCGGCCTTGCCGCGGGCCTTGGTGTGAGGTCCTTGTGCAGTTCCCTCAACTCTTCCATGATCCGATGAACATAACCCATAATTGAAGCGAAAAGGTCGGCGCGGGGCATTCGTTCGCAAGCTAGGCACTTCATGGTGACATAGTGCCCGATTTCTCCAATTCTATCCTTGATCATGTCCCTTTCTCCGAGTAGCCGCTCTATTTGCTGGTTTTTCGCTCCCAATCTTTGGGCATTGTTGGTGACTTGATCTAGGAGCCTATCCACTTGTCCTTGTAGTCGGGCCATCAAATTGTGGCAGCGGTCGAGGTCTGCTCTGGCATCTTGGGCTTGCTTGAAAACCCGCTCCCTAAGGACAACATTTGCTTCCCTCAGGTTAGTGATGATATCGGTGTAATCTTCTTCTACCCGCTTTAGGTGAAGTGCATGTTGATGTGCCTCCTTTTTCCAGCTAGCACGGATCCTCGTTATTTGGGCTTTTGACTCGTCCAATTCTCTTTGGACGTCGGTGACTTGGCTTCTCAAACCCTTTATCAATTTTTCGTCGGCCCGACTCCTCGACTGTCTGTCAGCATCTCTTTTCATTTGCTGGATTTGAGCTCTCAAGAAGTCATTTTCTTGTGCCAACTTCTTTTTGTCTCCTTCGTCGGTGGCGGCTTGCATGTTCTTCTCGAATTGGAGGTCCCGGACCTGCTGTTCTATCCTGCCAATCTTCGTCCTGTATCCCTCCTCCTTTGCTAACCAATCCCATTGTTCCCGTGAATCTTCCGTGAATTGTTGGACATGGGCTCTTTTAGAACATTTCCGACGAATCTGAAATCTTTTCCCGAACCACACGTTGTACTTTGGGTCCACCTCTCCCTTAGCTAGTTCCCGGACCATGGTTTTAGGCTCAAGGAACCGACATTCGTGCCACAGCCTTCTAACCTTCTCTTCGGGGAATACAACTCCCGGGCTCAACTCAATGGCGTACTTCCTCAGGTCTTGATCGGTAGGAATAACTTGAAACCTTCCTAGTTGACGTAATACACGGTGAGGGACATATGGTTGGACACTGCGGATCCCCATCAGAAGGATATAACACTCCTCGGCTGCCATATATATTACTTCAATATCGGGTAACCACCCGAATGCCCATTCAATCTGATCGGCTTCTATTGAGCTCAGTCGTGCAAGCCATGCCTCGACGCCTTCAGGGAATACAGCACCCATCATCCGTTCTTCGAAACCCCTGATACAGTTTTTCCCGGTCAACCCATGATTCATGTATTGTGTTCGGTGATGGAGGTGTTCTTGCATCCACAGTTGAAGTAACAGATTGCAACCTTGGAAGAAATTGCCCCTTCTCGGCATACAGTCAAGGCTCGATAGATTTCGGACAAAACCAAAGGGACCACAGTGTTGGTAGCCTTTTTGATTGCAACATCGGCTATTCCTACCAGACTTATCTCTATTTTCTTATCTTCACGCGGACAAATCACAACCCCCAAGAATGTCGTTAGGAATGCTAGAATTCGTCTGGCCTCCCACTTGGTTCTATTCCCTGCGTGAGTCAGTCCAAGGTTTGACTCTTCAAAACCCCGAGGAGTGCCGTACCGTTGATATAAGAATTGAAGATCGCAATACCCTTTCAACAGATCATCATTTTTCACCTTTCGACTAATGCTCAGTAAATCCAGAAACCCATGTGGAGATACCGGTCTTGGTGAGAGCAGGTATTGCCTCTTAATTTCCCATTAAGTCCTGCATAGCCCGCAATTTCCTCTAATGTGGGCGTCAATTCAAAGTCAACAAAACGGAACACATTGCGGGTCGGATCCCAGAAAGATACCAGTGCCTTGATGATGTCCTCCCTTGGCTCGATATTCGATAGATCAACCAAACCTCCCAAAATTCTCCCTACGACCTTTTTGCTACTGTCTTCCAAATCGTTCCACCATATACGGAGCTGTTGAGGGACCTCACTAAAGATTGAAAATGATTTATTCTGATTCGTGCTCATCCTGCACATTTATTAAGGTGATTTAAATAAGAAAACAACTTTGTTTTGCTAAAAAAAAAAATAAAAAAATTAGTTTTCAATCACGGCCTCTCAACGTCTCGGGGACGAAGGCTTTCAAGGCTGTGGGGTAAATTGATCGAAATCAAAATTGACCCAAAGGTGGCCGTTTATACGAAATTAGCCTTCCGGCGTCCCTTTCGGGAACATTCGGCTATTTTTAAAAAGAGCGTCACCGACTTATTTAGTACAAAAGTTAATTTTTCAAAAGGTGAAGTTGGACCCGATGGAGGTTGCCTACGTATCTCACGTCCGATGAGAATCAAACCCCCGTAGTTCGGTTTTGACGAAACAAACGGCATTATTTATTTATTCACTTTACTAAAGGAAAACAAATAAGCTATTTCTATCTTGGGAGCAAAACACACACATTTTTTCTTTTTCATTTTTTTTTTTTTTTTTTTTTTTTTTTTTTTTTTTTTTTTTTTTTTTTTTTTTTTTTTTTTTTTTAAATGCGCAGGACAAACAGGATGCAGCAGGATAGTCTGTTCATTTCAGGTCACCTGTCCTAGACGGACCCAACCCCTGTGTTGAGTCCCCTAAGCCAAATGCGACATGATGCAAATAAACGTTTCCTACTAGGGATCCGGCATGAAGCTTTGTTATTCTAGGTTTAAAACCTGGGTTTATCTGTTCTAGACTTGGCTTACCCGAGCGGACGGCTCGAGCCGAGGAGGAGGCAGCAACCCGGGAATACAGGAAGCTTCACCGGTTTTGCAACTTATCCAAACCTCGTTCTAAAATGGGAATTAGACACTATACGGAAAAGAAGTCACACGAAGTGCACCCTTCTTCATGATTTAGAAGACTCAGAGAGGAGATTGGTTCCGGCACAATTTATATGTACAGTTCACACAATATCAAAGCGGTAAAAACAACATTTTGCACATTGATGCCAACATGTAAAAAAAATCAGATAATAAAATATGCCAAATACAACAGTTATTCCGAGCTCGAATTCTAGATTTCCCCAGCAGAGTCGCCAGAGCTGTCACACCTCTTTTTTACGCACCCGCAAGGATGCAAAGAGTTTTTCCAATTAAAGGACAATCGAGACGGGATTTATTTTAATTATTTCAGAGTCGCCACTTGGGAGATTTATGGTGTCCCAAGTCACCGGTTAAATCCCGAATCGAGGAAAAGAATGACTCTATTTAACAGTCCGCGAACCAGAAATCCGGATAAGGAATTCTATTAACCGGGAGAAGGTATTAGGCATTCCCGAATTCCGTGGTTCTAGCACGGTCGCTCAACTGTCGTGTTTGGCTTATCTATCTGTTTTTTTAACAATTATGTACTTAATGCAAGTTAATACCTCTTTACCGCTTTTATTATTGGTTGTGATTTACGAAAGAGAAAGTTGCTTAAAAATATGCTTTCGAATCACGTCACATGAAATGCACCCGGATCCTCAACATATTCTTATTCAACATTTCGGGGTTTGGATTCGGGTCACGTGAAATGCACACCCGTATTTAAAAGGTAAAACTAAAATATATGCCTGGCTCGACTACTTATTTACATTGTTGAGAAAGGCGTGATATTCGTTAAGAAGCGACGCATCCCGAAACCTAAGTATTTATATGTACATTTATGACGGCTATGTGATTAGTGTAACTATCGGGCGAGGCATACCTTTGATTCAAATCTAAAGCGAACTACATCTCATTGTATCTTTCTTAAGAGTTGATCCCAAATTACTTAAAACTTGCTACGAACCACATCACATGAAATGCGCCTGTAGTTCTTAACATGCTTTGTTTACTCTTGCCCGAAATTGGGGTCGGGTCACATGAAATGCACCCCCGACTCTTTTTAATCTAATTACGTCATTCCGTTGAGTAACAACTCTCTAGCTAATCTTGCTTGTGACATAAGGTCTATCATTTAACAGGTTTGGAGATTACACACATGAGTAGGGAAGATTAAATAGAGATACGAAGACTAATTCAGGTTTACATGCTTATCTAATGACAATGTATCTTTGGCCTAGCTACGCTTTTCCATAACAAAACTAGCAATACAGATTTAATTAGACAGTAACAGAACATAATCAAACATAGACTTTGGACGACTACATGATTCAACAGACTTCAAACATGAACTTCAGGCTTCACTCTTTTTTGAACCAAGGAATTACAATAACAGAGATGTGTACCTGGAATGCGGAATAACAAGGAAGAGTGAGCAATGGCAATGCAGCAACCGCAACAAGAACAGTAACAGGTGCAGCAGCAATCAAAGGCCAATAACGACCAACAGTAAACCAATAGTAACAACAACCAGTGAACCACTCAACTAAATACACAAGTAGCAAACTACAAACCAACCTCAACCATGCTGAACCAGCAACCACAATGCCCAGGTAGTAACAAACAAATCAGTGCAGCAACCAAACGACCAAGGCAATAAACCACTGACCAACAGCAACACAACAGTGTAACAACAACAACAACCAAACCAGTGCAGCAACCAAACGGACCAACCAGCCAACAAAATAATGAACCAGCAGCAATAACCAAACCAAGCAACAACCAAGCGACCAAGGCAGCAACCCAAACAGACCAAACCCCAGGCAGCAAAACTAACAGACCAGCCACTAATACACTAGCACTGAACTGGCAGCAATACCCGAACAATAGAAGAACCAGCACTGTCTGGACCAAGCAGCAACACAGCCACAACAACAACACACAAATGACCAAAAAGCACTCAGCTATCGAATCAAAGCACACGAGACAGTAGCCAAGAATCAATGAAACAGTGACTTTGTATGTGTATATCAAAAGTATCTCTGATCCTATCTTTTCTCCAACTATTGCTCTCCAGTGTTCTCTAATGTGTGTGTATGTATGCCTATCAATGTATCTATGAATGTATGTCTATCAATGTATATCTCCAGGTATTTTGCTTATCACGGATGCTCTCAAGTCTGTCTCCTCTCAAGTGTATGTCTGTATCCCCATCAATGTCTATATTGATGCTATATTTATAGCTACAGCCCCTCCAGAACACCTGCCCCTAATTAACTAATCACCCTGCCCACTCCCAACTCTGCCAGACCCATCAAATGCCCTGCATTCCCACTACCTACTGTCCAGTATGGACTCCAGCATTAAACAATAAGGCTGGGGGCAGGGCATCAGTGGGATACCCTGCTATGCTCAGTTCCACTAGCCTAGTATGGACATGTGATTAAACAATTAACTACAACCAATTACCCCCCTTTTTATCTGAATGTAACAGTAGCCAACCCCTACTCTAGTGAATTGCATCAGGCAGATTCAAGGGATCGATGTTACGAACTGATTCATTGACGGCTTTAATCACATTGGACTCATGATTCGTTTTAACTACTAAAACAGAAGAATTGGCCAAATAAAGGGCCTCAAATGAGAAGAAACAGACCAAACGGGTATGGGAAATTAAAAACATGAGAAACTGAAATAATGAATGAAACAAACACACATATTCACACAAATCGACTTAAAACGACCAAAGAAGGAGTGAATACCTCAAAAGAAGACTGCCGACCAAACTTCGAACTAAAACTCGGACTTATTGAAGCCAAACGGGCTTTAATCAAGATGTTCTCGATTGAGAACACCTGGACTAAAGTCCCTTGGACTTCAATTGTGGCTAACCCGGCTTGAATTGAATTTCTTCAAAATTAGGGTTCTTGGGCTCGGATTTGGGGCTTTTGCATTTTTGGTTAGATTCGAAGCAAACCAATGTCAATGGGAGTGTGGGGGAGGTGTGGGGAGGCTGTGGTGTGAATTTGGGGTAATTTGGCATAGGTTCGAGTTTGACTCGAATCTTCAAATGAAGATTCGAGGAGCTCCGGCATGATTCGAGGTTAATGGAAGGCTGGGATCGTGATGGGGGAGGTGAGGGGAAGGGTTTGGCATTGGTTTGGTGGCGATTGGCCTACCGGAACCGCCGTGAGGCGATTTCCGGCAGGCGGCGCACGGCGGCGTTACGCCGGGGATTTGAGAGCTCCTGAGGGAGAAGAAGGGAGAGGGGGGGGTCTGGCTTGGGGGGGCGGGGTATGGAAATGAGCTTATATATGTTCTGAGGAGTTAAATCCTGATCGTTGGATCAAACTTGATCAACGATCAGGATCTTCTCACTTAAACCAAACGGCGTCGTTTGGTCAAGTCTTAGGCTGAATGCATATTAGAATTAAAGGATTAATCTGGGCCGTTGGATAATAAAATCCAACGGTCCAGATCAAGTGTTACACAGGCTGTAGCTGGGCGGGTGTTTGGGCTTTTAGAAGAAATCCGTTTGGGCCTGGCTTTTAGGCTGAATTTGCCCAGATCGGATATTATGTGTATTATATGCATATGTGTGTGTATATATATATATATATGTATATATCCATACATATATATATATATACACACATATGTATATATACCAACCTATAACGCCGCTGTTTTTACTACAATTAACGCACACAATTACATATCACCCAAAAAATGTGAATCACATGACTTCGATATCAAACACTAAAAATGCAAAGCCTAGCATATATTTTTTGTATTTTTAATTTAAATAAATAAACGTGCACACAAAAGATAAAAATAACACAAAATCACACAAATCATGCCCAACGCGAGACTATTTTTATTTTTGAATTTTCTGGGAGTACTTCTCGAGTAAGGCAAAAATCACGTGCTCACAGGTAGAACCTAGATTTTTCTAAAATTGGGGATTTTAACCTCAATTTAAGGATCGATTTCAAAATAAATTATATATTTGAGTTCGCGGGGAATAGGTAATTGGGTTTTGGTTCAAAAACTCGGGTTTTGACCACGTGGGCCCAGGAGGGCATTTTTAACCTTTTTAGGAAAAATGATGGAAAACCTATAATTAGGTATTGGGTTCGTGTTGTTTATCATTGATTGATGTGTTGATGTCATTATTGTATAGTTACAATTGATTTGGAGCCGAATTTTAGAGGAAAAACGATTATTAAGGATTGAATTGGCCGTGGAAGTTTGAGGTAAGTGTTTGGTTTAACCCTAGCTTGAGGGACCAATAGTTGAGTCTTATTTGCTAATTGCTTCTTGTTATGTACGACGTATAGGCATGGTGATGAGTATCTACACATTGGTGTCTAGCATGACCGTGAGTCCTTAAATTGTGAATGTCTTGGTTTCGTTGTACATCTTATGACTGGGTGGTGATTTCTATTGATTGTGAAAAAGTTGTGGGAGTAAATTGTGTCCTTTGAACATCGAGGAGCAATGACTCAAGTTATATTTCAATTGTGAAAGTATATGAAACGGTTGAACCCTTTAGAGCATTGGCTCAGGTGGTAAAATGAATTATGAAATAGAAGTGAAAAGAAGAAACAGAGTATTTAAACCACTCCCTTATCGGTATATTGTTGCTTATTGAGTATTTTCCCTTGCTGGGACATTGAGATTATCGATGTTGTGCCCTTGTCGGGTTTTAATTGGTTTATTGTGTTCCCTTTTCGGGATTCCTATTATTGTTTAATTACTCCCTTGCCCTTGTTTGTGATTGTTGTTTGGGTGAGGAATAACGATAAAGCACAAA